>JAABKJ010002832.1:0-27079 GCA_011634705.1 Andricus grossulariae
ACTTACGGTACTTAGTAAGCTGATACCTCTGTAATTATTGCAGTTGTTTTTATCTCCCTTTCTTTTGTATATGGGTAGGATAATCGCGTTTGTCCAATCGTCTGGGACTTGTCCCGTCTCGATACTATACATAAATTCATCAATTCGCACAACCTGTGAGGTATGTACTCGCCACCGTATTTAAGCATTTTAGCGCTAATACCGTCTACACCAGCAGCCTTACCATTTTCTTAATTCTTAATTATATCTCTAACTTCATTGACACATACTTTCTCGTTCTATGTCGCGGTTCTGTTGCCCTATATCTTCACTTCCTAATAATGCTTTAAAAGAGTCTTTTAAAGCGTCTACTATCTCGTCTGTTTCATATAGCATTTCACCTTCGCTATTTCTCATGCTGACAAACTCTGTACTTTGACTTTTCTTCATCTCTTTAAATATTAGTTTCATGGTTCCTTGAGAGTCGTTTTGTAATTGACTGAAATATAAACGAAAAATGAAAAGCATCCAAAATTTTTTAACGCGAATATTTTTTGATGGAGAGAGCCATAAACATTCCATCATATTATATCAACTAATTACCACCCTGTGTTTGAAAAAAATCTAGTTTACAGGTTTTGGTAGTATTGCCAATACTGTGAGAAAAATTGTGAAAAATTTCGAATTTTGCAAATTCATTTTTTATCTTTTTCATGATGTTTAATGAATCGACTCAAACTTTCCTGTTTCAAAAGGAGGTATTCAATTGAAACCTACCATTTTTCTTGAATATAATCAAAATTGCAAAAAACTTCACATCTAAAACGATTTTTGAGGAAAATATGAAATCGAAAAAAAAATTTATTTGTACCTGATACGGTTCTAACCTTAATCAATAATGGGCATTATTTAGGACTAAACCCCTGCAAATGTAATAACCCTAGCTCAACTTGTTTTACAGTAATCATAAAAAGATTATTATTGACCCACACACGGATATTTTTAAAACCCTCGTTTATAGACTCATGAGGTGAAATTGTGTCGAGATATGACAAAAAATGTAGTTCGAAAATTTGCATTGTTACAAAGCTTCATCTATGGGGAAGCAATCAGTTAATTGAATTACTGAGTTTCTGTTTTGAGTTGTTTCGGTAATTGTCTCTTTACAATGTACATACTATTGAATTTTGAAGCTACTACATTTCAAAAACAAATTTCTCTAAATGACTTAAAGCAATTTGTTAATTATACAATAATTCAATCACAAAATGTTAATAATTGGTATAAATTAATGGCAGAATGATATTCCGTTATGAACAATTAAAATTTCCCACAAAATATTTTTGTTTATAAATTATCATAAATTGGGATACATTGTAGCAAACATATTATAATATGATTCTTTTTAAATTGTCACCTAGATATGCGTACCCCTTCTGGTTATATTCCTTTTGTTTTTAGGATGTTTAACGGATATTTCAAAAACCCAAAAGGAAAAAAGTCACTCTAACCATTTTTTTGGTTCAAAAATTTTATATTTTATTTCTTGAAGTTTCACCCCCTACTTTTGTGTTAATGGATGAAAAAAAATATATTTTCCTCATTTTTCGAGATTTTTGAACAAAGGTTTAGAGTTGGCTGTTTATTAAATACTAGTATCAAAATTAAGTATAGAACATTCCGCAAAATTACTAATATGATTTTTCATTACTGAAATAGTTTCAATATTTACAAATACCACATTTTATTTATATTCTTGCTGGAATTCTTTTTCCATTGCTATAAGCTTGTCCAAATTTTAATATAATAATAATCTGCTTAACTGAGATAAATGGCTACGTCTTTAATTATGAAAGAAATAATATTTCAAACTACATATCAAAACGAAAAATACATACATAATAACAATTTTTCATGTAACTTTACAATGATATCACAGAAAAAAGTATTGCTTCACGAAAGACCGTTTTGTTTTAATACAAAGACAAAAAATGGACTTGCATTTGTCCCTAAGCAAAAAAATCGGCTCCATTTAAGCCTATATCAAATCTATAAGCCTTTTTCTGTGTATTTATGTACTTTTCTTTTAATGATCTCGAAATGCTAGTATAAGTGGTTAACCAATGTTGTCATCTGACGTACATTCTGATACGTAATACTATGTAATCTTGTGTAATAATCCATGGTAATCTTATATAATCCCATATATGTAATCTTTTGTAATCACTCGTAATCTTTTGAAATCCCATGTAATTTAAGGAACTCCTTGTAATCTCTACAATATTGTGTATTCGAATGCAATTTCGTGTAATCCCATGCCAACTTGTGTAATTTCTTGTAATCCTTTGCTGTAATGATAGATACATTTTTTTAATTTCTTAAATCTCTATTAAACATGATATTGAACTTTTTGGCACTATATATGCACTTTCCAAAAACAAAAGAAAATCGAAGTACATTTATATGCCTCATGTACCTTGTATCAGTTCTGTTAAATTTTTTTATCCTTTTATACTTCTTCATTGTGTAATTATCAAATGAATCGGGTGGTTGCATGAATTTTAAATGATATATCTTTAAAATACTGCATACAAATTTAAAAATATACTTCATTTCTAAGAAGAAAATAATGTAAAAAAATTAAAAACCTTATTCAAGCAACATTTGGATCAGCAATCCCTCATTTTACCGCAAAAAAATATAAAAAGTACACTTTTTAAACATTAAAGAAAATTAACTTACATCAAAAAACTTTCCTTGCGTAATGACATTTAGTTTTTAATGCTATTTTAATTTCACAATAAGGAAAAAGAATATTTAAAAATATGCAATTAAGAATTTGTATTTTCCTGAAAATGAAATTGTTTCATTTAAACTTAATTGTTTTTTCATTTGAGTACAGAACTAGAGAAAAAAATTTAAATATCAATTATATTTCTACATTCATTTCGATATTAATTCTTAAAACTTATTAGGTATACCTCACAGTCCCTTATGAGTGATTTTTATATCTCTTAATTCAGTTGCGTTATTAAATATCAATAATATTTTGTAATCTTTTGTAATCCTTTATTATCTGATTTAATTTCGAGTAATCTCTATAATTTTGTGTACTCTCAAGTCATTTTATCACAGAGAAAACAAAAACCAATCTTTACAGCGATCTGAGAGTAATCTTTACCTGCAAAAAAAATTACCTTCATGTGTTAAGATTTACCCACCACATGGGAAATAGTTACCCTGTCAACTCTATTGAATTTGTTTTGTTTCGATGCGAAAAAATTCAGCTTTATCTACTTCAAAATTTCCCGCAACAACAATTCACTTCTATTTTTTCTGTGATGTAACCTTATTTAATCTCGCGTAATCCCATGTAATATTATGTAAACGCATGTGATCTTGCGTAATCCCTTATATAATTTCATTTAATCTAGTGTAATTTTATGTCATCCCTAATAATCTCATTTAAAAAATTGGGGTTTCTATTAGAACCAATTTTTGGTTCCTAATTAGCTGCAACAAAAAGGAACGCCTCTTGCTGAAAAGGAAGGCAAAACGATGATTTTGTTTCAAAGGAGACTCTAGTTAGACCTCCAAAGGAGCCCAATTTTAACCGAAGCTTTTTCCAAGGAACCTATTTTTCGCATTCCCCACTTCGACATCTTATTTAGTTAATAACCCAAGATTCACCTCAAAGCACACATGTAACAGAACTCTGACGGACATAATTCAGTGAAGGGAATTAAAGTACAAATTCAAATGTTCTCCAAAGGAACCCTTTTGGGTCTCTGCAGGTTTCCATTAGAGTTCAAGATCTAAGAGATACCAGCATTTATTTGAGCCGCAGCTCTAGTGAACACACAGTTTTTTCTGTGCTTATATGTAATCCTGTAATCTTGTAATTTAGTGAACACGAAAAATCGAAGAGGTTAACCCCTCGCACTAGTAAATTTCGTGGCTTCTTTTCACTTACAATTAGTTACCACACAGAAGTTACTCCATGAGGTGTAGTAACTTTTTTAGTAACTCAGTTACATGTAACTCGTTTACTCCCCAACACTGACCCCAACTTTCATCTTCCCTCTCAATTCCTCGAATACATACTTCGTTTTTCATTCCACCTCATGCCAGTGACAATGACTAATGTCTGGGCAATCGAAATAAATTGTTCGCAATGACATAAAAAGATCGAGACGTGGACGAAGCGAGGAAAAGTACAAAGCAGAGTACATAGGTTCGTATTACACGAACCGGCCAAGGAGCCTATGTAAATCCATCGACTTGAATCCACATAAGCCTCACGTATATAAACCGCGACTTGCTTACTGTTATACTGTAACGTATGAACTGCGAACTTCGAAGCAGCAGATATCGAGATTAAAAGAAATGCCCGGTCCATTCCTCTCTGACCGAGGGAATATACAGAAAGATGAAAAAAGGAATAAAAGGGAATAGAGAGGAAAAAGGCACAAACAGAGAGAGGAATATTGTGGAGGGGGAAGTAAAAAGGGTGGCTAGGAAATTTGGAAGAGGAGGCTAAACTATGAGAAAGGTGGGGAAAGCTTCGACACAGCCTAAAGATTAAAATAGAATATCTGAGTAACTTTCATTGGGCGGTAAAAAATCCCACAGAGCCGTACACAGCGGGGGACATCATAGCGCCCCTCTCTTCCTCAATAGACTCTCCCCCTCCCACCCCCGCAGCCGTGCTCTCGTGCCCTCTCAAGAGAAAGAGAACTCGCGAGGTCTAGGATGAGATCGGACTTTGCATGAAAGTCTGCCTCCTCTGTTCGCAGGGCACGAATTGTGAGTCTCGCGAATTTCTCAGACATATTATTTTAAATCAAGAATGAGTATACCATTCCGATTATTTAAATTGTCTATTTGATTTGTTTGAATTATCAACTTCTATATGATTTATATACGTTTGCACCAATTTAAATTCATTTATGTGTACGTAAAAATAAAGCTATGCACTTTGAACAAAAAAATTCTCGCAACAATTAAACTTCTCTTATGGGTAAGAAGTTGCAAAAAAAATATGCTTGATAAATAATTTTGACATATAGGGATCGCTTTTAGAGAAATAAGAGACTTAAAAATGAATAATGAAATAAGAGTTATTTGAAATTGCATTTTCATATTGAAGTCGAATTGTAGTTTTTGTAAATGTTACAAAGCACACAAGTAAACAAAATCAAATTCATAATATATAATAAAGTAATATTTTTAATGGGTTTTTCTATGCCAAGTTAATCATTAATATCTTAAATTGGATTTTATAGAACCTCTTCTATTTATTATTATTATATATATTTACTGTGATTGCGCAATCATTAGTTTTCGACTCAGCGTGAAGTAACAGTAATTGCATTCATAATTGTTGAATGGCAATTGTACCTAATATTCGTCATATAATCAACTACAACTAGTTGTACAATGTACATAACAAAAAGTAACATGATAACGGAATCTCCTAATATTTTAATTATTCTAAATGCATAATGTCACCGTTTTTCCTCTCAGGTCGTGAAAAGACTCTTTTCAGTTTGATAATTATATAGGTTTTATTATGATGCCGCATTGTATTGATATTGATCGCAGCTACATCGTTATTCATGGAAGTCTTTATACATTTCATAGGTACTTTTCTATACCATTTATGGTAGAATAAAACTTTTTCTGAAGAAAATTATAATGTAAACGTTCCTTTTTAGTAAAGTAAGTACAATGTATATCTTACTTTTGACATTATTATTATTATTATTATTATATTCAATATACATGCATATAACAAATTCAGCCTAAAAATGTAAACAGATTAAGGAGAAAGAGTTTGTATATCGAATCAAGTATTATTTGTTAATTTAGAAATACCAGTGCATAATTCTAGGGATGCTATCTAAATATCGAGAAAAATTAGAACATTTATAAAGAAAAGAGTATGATTAAAGATAGGCATATAAGCATATCTTCTAATGGATCATGTTATACCGTTGGAATAGATTGATAACTCGTAATTTGCATGGGAATTTATCCATCAAGTCTCATTTATAGAGATTTACAGGCTCAGCATGACGGATCAATTCGATGTAAAATTAGTGTAATTTTATGTTGATGATCTATCAATCAATCCAAATTATAACTCTCCTGCATATAGCCCTCACTGGGAGGACTGTATAGTGACAAAGGAAATGTTTTTTTTATAATTTAAGAACGTTTGAGGATGAAATGCTCACAGACTGTTTCTTATTCTCTTATATACATCTTTTCAGAAATATTTTCACACTCGTTTTTTTTTCTTCCTTTTTCCGTAATTTTTATCCTCTTCTTGTCCATATCTTGTCTGCTTTTTCTCCATAAGGGACAACTGATTTTTTCCATTTTTTTCCTCCTTTCATTCCTTTCTTTGTCCTAAAATTCATTTATTGTATAACTACATGACTCAAACTTTCTCTTTTTTCCTTATTCCTTCTTGACCTTTCTAATAATTAAAGTCAAATAAATACAAAATCGACTACATGAACGTCTTCAAAATCTCGTCTGAAAAAGTAGACAATATCTTACTCTAGTATCTCTACAATCACTTTCACAGAAATTTTTGGTTCGACTAAGAACTCCATTTCCTAAGGAATACAACTTTCTCTTCTCTTTTTCCCTTATTGCTCCCTGGCCTTCTTAATAATTAGAGTCAAATAAATATAAAAACGACTCATAGGTACAAAACTAACTAATTGTCCAGGAGTTTTCTTTTCTTTTTATCATTCTATGTTTTATTTTTCTTCCTTGTTTTAACATTCCTCTGTTTCTTTATTCCTTCATTTCTTTCTTCTTCTCTCCTTCTTCAATTTATTAACCCGTCCCAGAGAAAAGTTCACTACTGACGCTGCAGTACGTCAGTAGTGCGAAAAATACTGACCCAGTACCGTCCCCACTACTTGTCTGGTATTACCTTAGTACTTGTCCAGTAGTAAGCCAGTACAGAACGTAGTTATCTATAGTGGTTTTACCAATACCAGGCCAGTACTGCCATTTTCACCTGGATTCAGTTAATTCTTTGCCCGTAAAAAGGAAGAAGGACTTAAAGAGGCCCACAAAATGAATTTTTCCTGAAATTCGCACCCCAAAAAGGGTTGTCCCAGAGAAAAGTTCACTACTGGCGCTGCAGTACATCAGTAGTGTGAAAAATACTGACCCAGTACCGTCCCCACTACTTGCCTGGTATTACCTTAGTACTTGTCCAGTAGTAAGCCAGTACAGAACGTAGTTATCTATAGTGGTTTTACCAATATCAGGCCAGTACTGCCATTTTCACCTGGATTCAGTTAATTCTTTGATCGTAAAAAGGAAGAAGGACTTAAAGAGGCCCACAAAATGACTTTTTCCTGAAATTCGCACCCCAAAAAGGGTTGTCAGCCAGAGGATATTTTCTTGATAAATATTTCCATACTCGGAGAAGATCTCGCTCGCAAACGCGAGTTCGCGTCTCTAGGCAAAACACAGCGTTGGCGGAGAGAGCATACACCATACAGTCATACACCATACAACCATACCGTAACTCGTTCTCTCTTTCCCCTCCCACTCAGTGCAATTCTCTCTTTCTTAACCTCCCTCTCAGTTGCACTCTCTCGCGCGCTGGACCGGCATCTCCACACCAATGAGTGACGTAGCGAGAGCCAAGAGCTCAAACATTATACACTCGCCCGCGCATGCGCCCTACCGGCCTCCTAGCAGCCAGCGAATTTGCCCTCCCCGCCAAAGGTGCATGCATGCATTCTATGCGGCGTGCACCGCATTAGATGCATTTCTAAGTCGCGCCGCAATAAATCGCATAAATATCGAACGCCTAGCGCTCGCGCGCGCGCGCCTCCTGCGTACGAAAAAAATACCGTGTTCTCCATCAATCTCGTCGCGTGTCATCCTGTCTTTCACCTTTTCTCCCTTTTTCTCTCATCCGCGTCCCAGTGCCGATTCCATACTTCGATAAAACCTTAGGAAGAAACCACGAAGAAAAGACGGAAAGGCAAAAAACCAGAAAGGATAGAAAGGGCGAAAAACCAAGAAGAAAGAATATCAGGAAAGAAAGAGTGTGAAAAGGTGCAAAAAGACAAAAGGAGGGATAAAATAAATAATTTTACTACGGAAAGCACGTGAGTGATAACAGAATAGTAGTGAAATTCTATCAAGAAATCTATAATTTTTGTTTATTTGAAACAAGTGAAAATTCGCGCGAATATTGAAGTGCACGTGCGAGTGGATTTGGTGGGAAAAGGGGGTTGATCAACTCGGGAGGAGGGAGTATTGAATGACGATATCGTGAGTATAAGCAAGGGAGGGGAGGAGCAAGAGAGAGAGGATTAAAAAAAGGAGAGTAAAATAGAAGAAGAAGAAAAGAGGGGAGGTGAAAAATCAAAGAAAGGAAGAAAGGAGGAAGAAAGTTCGATGAGGACCACGTTTGCAGATCGAGCCACCAAGAGGTGCTGGCGCCCCCCACCCCCTGGAAGAACTCGCCTTTTTTTCTCCCCAGCTCGCGATTATGATTCCCGAAACCGATTTCTGAAGCTAGAAGATTTTTCCGGTGCTATCGGATGCAAGATTTCCGTGAGGAGTTAAGATTTTCCCAAGAGATTCTTCCGACGGAAAAGTTAGAGTCAGTGAGAGTGTTGAGTTTTATTTCTTATGGACCATGAAGAGGATTGGGAATTGTTGACGGAAAGGAGTTTTCTGATTGGAAAAGGTGAGGATTTATTGAGGATTTTTGTACTTTTGATATTTTTGTATTTACACTAATTGCTGATGCTGGATTTAATAGCTTAGCTGAAGACTAAACTGCTTTTTACTTTTTTCTTGCTATTTTACTACTCAGAAAAAATACCATTCGGGAGAGAATTTATATCTTGAGAGACTAGTAAAGTTTTGAAACACTTAAAGATTAAGTGTTTTATTTTTGAGATTTTGAAGTCCATACAAAAGATTATTTTGAAAATTTATAAAAATGGTGGAGAAACCATCATTTAATAATATTGTTTTTTTCCAATGAAAAGATTAATTTATTAATTTTAAGAGCCTCTGAAATCGACAATGATATGCTGACTATAACAATATTTTAATGGATTAAAAAATAGATTATATCGCAAAGATTCTTCACGTAGAATAATGTGAATGAATTAAGTGGTTGCGTCTTATGTTGACTCGGACTACTTTGTTCAACAACATAGATAATTAAGTGGGTAACAAAGAATCTGGTTTAAACCATTTTCCTGATTGCAATTCAAATCTATGTAGGTACTCCAATTTCGAAAATTATACTATTATAAAGTAAATTCAATTATAATTTAATTACATACTATTATAGCTTCCGTTACTATAATATTCAAAATAAACACTGACAGAAATTATAGCCAATTAACAAAAGGTTTTGCATATCCGATTAAAAGCTATTTTGACAAAGATGTATTTGAATTCCTCAATTTAATTATGGCATTCTTGCATACAAAATTGATACTTTCTACCTAAAATTTTAAAACATTTTTTTCTTTTTACAACGATGTTTATGATATTTTTTCACTTTTCACGATGTATAAAATCACATAAAAATGCACTATTTTTATTATATAAAGTCTCTTACAGATTTATCGTGTACACTACAATTAAATATCATATCATAAAGTGCTGGTTAACAAATTTATTTATCTGTAAAATGAAAATTTTATTCCACAAATATTTGTAGATTTTATTTATATAATAAAAAAATACAATCTAATAAATTATCTCGTTTATGATCATAATAATCGCGAAATATTGTTTGAGATACCTGAAATTTAAAAAAACGCCTCAAGTTGTGTCCGCTAGGATACGTGGATTTGTTCAAGGTTTCTCGTTCGATCACCGAAGTTAAGCGGCGCTTGGCTCGGCTCTCTCGGATGGGCACCGTTGTGCTAGATGGCGTTTTATATTTATTTATCAGCTGTTCAACTGCGTTTACTGTCGAGATAATTCTAATACAAAATTAAGATAACAGCTGTATTTTTCAATTAGTTTTTGAGGCGACATTTTTCAAAGTTCTTTTATCACATAGATCTCATTAAACCCATTTTTAAGGGAACTAATGTTAGAAATTGAGTTTGCAAATGTACCAATAAAAACTTTTTTCAATTGTTAAGCAGCAATTTTATTTTACTGTTTCGAAATTGGAACATATTTTGAAACTGAACTTTTATATTGATTTTTTTCTATCTTTGTATGAATAGATATTATACAAGATCAGAATTTTAAATTTAATGATAATTTCTCGTTTGGTATTTTTTTCGAGGGCTTCTCTTGCGCATTTAACAAATATTAATATTCCTTGCTTGCAGAGTCCTGGCGAGTGTCGCTTTTGCCGCTAAAACCGCAAAGACGAAGCGCTGCGGAAGAATAAAGGAAAATTCCTCGACGAACACCTACAACGCAGTCCCTTTCTCTCTGACTCTCTTTTTTCTTTCTCCTGCATTAAGCTTATTACTAAATAAAGAATGAAACCATTTTTAATCACGTTTCCTTTAATTTTGAATATTTTCCATCTCGATTTCAAACCAGGAAATCACCAGCATGTTCTAAATCAGAAACTTTTTGACGATTTGAATAAATAGGGCTGAGTGGGGTATGGTGTAGGTGCGGGGCACGGTGACTATTACAAATAACGCCCGTATTTTTTGATATTCATATTAGTTTTCCACATGAAATAGTTTTCTCTGTTTAGGAAATGAGTGATTTGATGCAATTTTTCTTTTAAAATTCGCGTCTGAAGGGTAATTATGACAGAACAGTTTTGGCGGTAACCAATCAAAAAGTCTTTGGCTGAAATTAAGCACTTACAGAATATTTTGAAATACTTAAAGCATGTTAAAGTTAGATTTCGATAGGTAAAGTATTTTATTAAACTTCTGGTATCATGATTCGTTTCTGTGAACGTTTTAAATGTATTAAAATTAATTAAATCTTGGGCCGTCACATATGGGGCATGAAGCCACGCCGCGGCGTCCCCATGTATTTCAGCAAGGAGTGAGAGGTTATAACTGCTTTCGCCACATAATTTACTTTGATTAATAATAAAACATTAAGCTTGTATTGAAAATGCCTGGAGTAATTTTTTTTCCATTACATTACACTTTCCAAAATTATTATATTATATCATTTTTATTTTTAAATTTTCATATTGTTTAAATAAACGGCAGTGATATGACGGTCTCCGTACCCCAATGTATGGGCTACGCTGACTGAAATGCAACATCCATCCATTAATTAAATATAAAATAATAAAGAATGTTTTAAATTAAGATCGAAAAGAAATCTATTTTATCATGTAAAAAACGGTTCGGAGTAATAACATATGTTCCCTTGTAATGTAGGCTTCACCTTAAAAAATACACACATCAAAATCACATTTCGATCATAATTTATAGGGCATTTAAGTCAAAGCGAGACACCATACCCCACTCCCCCCTAAATTGAAAATGAAGAAACCAAAGAGTGCATTAAATAGAATAAAAATATATTTAATTTATTATTTTTCAGCAATTTCTTATAATATTTTCTAAACAATATATCAATATTATAGATATCTGTTTTTTTTTTTTGTTATGCATTAAATTTCTTGTTACCTTTGGCTTATGGGGTTTCATTCTGTGAACCTAAATACATGCTCTAGTTTCCAGTTTCTATCTCTCTTTCGATGTTCTGTCTCACATATGTACGTACATAATCCTGCTATAACACGCACCACGCGCCAGTAATATCGGACACCGGTTGGCAATTATCTATATCGACGCTTATCGTCTGCTTCCTCGTCTTCCTTCCTTTGAATCTCTTCCTTCACTTTCTCTCGACGACATTTCTCTTGTTTATATTCAATTTTCCGGTCAGATAAATGCCAAAAAATAATCATTGTAGTTAAGAAATTTTATATTAAAATATTACCCTACCTTGAATAATCCCAATTTTTCTCTGTGCACTAAATAAACAGATTAAGCTACTGGGGGATGAGAACGTAACTTTTCCAAATCTCACATCCCACTTTCCGTTTCCCACTTTTCACCCACTTTTTAACCCACTTTTCACTTATAATGTTATTATGCAGTTTAATTTCCTATATATATTTTATTAGTGAAAATCTGCATATTTTATAATCTTATTATTCTAGGTATATGGATGAAAATAAAAAAAAACTATTCCATTTTGAATTGAATGAAAAAAAAGGATTTTAAACGAACATAAAACATCTTTTTTCTTTCCATATGAATGACAATGAGTGAAAAATAATGATTTTCGAGATGAAGAACTACACTCTTATTTTATAATTATAATTTTTTGTATTTAATGACAATCTTTTGATTTAAACCATTTGCGAAATGTTGTTAGTCAAAATAAAAACGAGATTTGCTTCTCAAAGTTTGAAATATGATAGAATTAAAAAATTTTAGGGTATTTTTATTGACTTCAAAGAACTTTACAAAATGTCAAAGTCTTTTTTTTTTATTTCAATAGATATCAAATTTTGTAAACATTTGTTAATATTTCTATAAATTCCAGAAAATTTTACTAGATTTAGAGGTTGTCGTAGGATTTCAATAATAATTTGAAGAGATGTTCAAATATTCCAGGTGATTTCAGAGGATTTCAAAAACTCCATGCGGTTTTATAGAATTTCCTAGAGTATCGGAAAAATTATAAGAATTTTATATAATATGATTTATGAGATTGTAGGATATCCTGAAAGATTCCTACGAATTTTCAAAGGATTTGAATGAATTTGACGGATTTCATAAGATTTGAAATATTTTAGGCTATTTTAAAAGATTCCCAGGAATTTTAAATATATTACAATAAATCGAAGGGATTTCACATATTTTATGTTTTTTTTTTTATGATTCCAAGGAGTTTTCAATAGATGTTAATAACTTGAAGGGATTTGAAACAGTTTTCGGGTATTTTTAAAGGTTACAAGAACTTTTCAGAAGCCTTAACAAAATTTAAGGAATTTCAAAAGATTTGAAACATTTCAGAGTATTTAAGAAAATTCCGAGAAGTTTTAAAAGATTTAATGATTTTAAGGTATTTGAAACAATTTTCATGCGGTTTTATAAAAATTGCTAGAATTTCGGAAAATATGAAAAATTTTATAGGACTTATAAGGTTTGAGGATATTTTAAAAGATTTCATGAGACGTTAAAGAGATTTTAACCAATTTGATCATATTTCAATAATTTTAAGGGGTTTTAAATGCTCTAAAGGTATTTCAATATATTTTCCAGGATTTCAGGAAATTTAACATAATTTCGCAACGCATTATAATAAAAGTAAAATATTTCTTTGAATTTATATAATATCATTTTAAAATTTTTAATTAAGGGGAATATCGATTATTTTTTGTTTTATAATCAACTTCGTTTCTTGCAAATAACTTTTATGTTACCGGATGACAAGGTAAAGCAATAAAAACTTTATTTGTTTCAAGAATATTTCTAGTTTGGATTAACCTATCATCAAGTATTTTACAGTTAGGAATTACATTTTTCAAATTAATTTTTTCTTCCTAAAGTCACCTCGAAATAATCCTCTTCTGATAAAAAAAAACATGTTAGCGGATGACACCGACTTGTTGTATATGATCTTTTTCAGGTTTCTAAATCGGTTATTTTGGTAAAGGCACTTTACATGTAACTCAATTATCACGTCTCTAAGTATGTTCAATAATCTTCAATTATTAGTCAATTTAAATGTGGAAATTAAATTTTTAAGCCACACAATTAATTAAAAACTGCTTTCTCACCTGATAACATAAACAATCGAGGACATTTAAAAAGTGATTATAACTCTAAAACTATAACTGGAGAAAAGAAAAGGTTTTATATTGTAATTCTGCAATTAATCCTACAAAAAAAAAGCGTATTTAACAATTAGATCTCCAGCTTTCTTTCAAAAAATATAAATTCATAAATATGAAAAAAGTAGTCAGGGGCACGTTACCGGAGGACATTGTCTGATATTTACTCGAGTTTATTTCAATACGCAGTAAAGTAAAAAAAATTAGCGGATAGGATATTATTGCTGAAAATGCGCTCATCAAATCTTGAAGTAAGGAAATTTATTCCTTCAAACACAAACGTATAATATTCCAGGGAGATGATATTGTCAACTTTCTGATTTTCACCCATATACTATCCTAAGTTATAGAACAATACGTTTTTAATATGAAAATTGATTTATAAGTTGATTCTCCAGCAAAAACTTTAATCGCCAGGATTTTTGTCTGTCTCAAAAAGAATTGAAGAAAATTTTTAAAATTTGGCATTTGGTACATAATAGAATTATTTTCGACTTTCTTTTTGTGTAATTGTATGCTAAAAAATGCCACACATGCTCGATAAAATGTTCAAACCACAAGTAAAAAAAAAATTCTATTAAATACCAATAGTTCCTAATTCAATTTCGTAATGATTGACGTTTCAAAATTCAACGGTAACATGTGGCATGAATTTTCAAAAAATTACAGGTGACAAGTAAAAAGTGGGAAATGGAAAGTGGAAAATAGAAAGTGGGAAGTAGGAAGTGAGATGTGGAAAAGTTACATAACCGAGTTCTTGAAATAAAAACATAACAAAAACAAATTTGGTTTGAATATATTCCAAAAATATGAGAAAACACCAAAAGTTGCTGCAATTAAAAAAAGATGTATTTTTTATTTGGCACTGTTTTATTTTAAAAACATTGCTCTTGCTCTAGTTTTGAAAATGATTCACCAAATAAGCTACAGAATTGTTGGTCGATATCTAAAAAAAGACCATGAAGATTAGTGAGTGTCATGCGCAAAGAAGGATGTCCAATAGGCGCAAAATTATTGTCAGTTGTATTTCACTCTAAGTTGCATATCAGCAAACAGCGCAAGCAGCTGCGATAGAGCGATATTTATTATTTACCGTCAGAGAGTCGCGCCATCGCATCTCTTCTGTCCACGGGTTACGAATTACCTGTAGAAAACCTCACCAATATCAGTAGATCACTGACAGATCACTTTCAGTGAATAAGTCATTGAAATCCCGACGTATAATGGGGAAAAAGTTACGCATGTAAATTCAAATCTTGCGTTTGGATCGACGTCGCTTCGACTATACTCCATCTTAGTTTACTCATTTAAATACCACTCGATTCCCATGACAATTTTAGAATTTAGAGACTTCTTATTGAAATTCAGTAAAAAATTGCATCGGAAATGAATGGACTTTAATGTGCAGTGGGTTTTTTTTTGTATTTTAATACATTTTTGTGGAAGGGGAGAAACGGTACGTTTGGGATACTTTGACATTTAGAATTTTTTATATCAAATATAAACACTGATATCAAAAGTGATGTATACGTCTTAATACTATAGCAATCGATGATGTTATTTATTTATTTCAAACGGGACATATCGTTCCGGCATATCTACAGAAAGCAAAATCATCTCACCCTGTATGTCCAAAACATACCAGAGTGTAGTGTATGTCTTGGAGATGAAGAAGGTACGTTTGGGACACTGCACAAAAAGCATAGAAACAGAATATTTTTCATACCTTTTAAGGTCTCAGTGTTTAAATATATAAAACCAGAATCTACTAATGTAGTTTACTTAATTTTACATTTTTTTCCACACTTGAAGGTCAAAAAAGTTTTCCCAATTTTTTGCGAATTTTAAACAGTTATTTTCTCCCCTATTTTCGCCCCTATTTTCGAGTGAAATTCCTAACACCTGTGTGAGCAGGAAAAAAATTGGATCGGGTACTTGAAAACTTTTCAATGAGAAAAATTCACTAGGAAAAAAATCGCCAAGACCCAAGCATAAAAATTAGAAAAAAGCCAAGTTAAAAAATTTTGATTTTGGTATTTAGAGAAATTATATGTATAACTTGTATTTTAAACATTTTTTGGAGCAAGTGTGGATTCTTTGAAAATAGATGTACAATAGAACAAAAATAGACAAGATCCAGGAGTCGAAATTGGAATTGAAGCAAATTTTTCTTTCTAGTGTATTTCTATACTTAAAACATCCAAAATTTCTGTCACTCTTATTATCTCATAGGAAATAAGGATTGAAATCCGCAAAAAATTGGAAAGACCTTTTTGATATACAGGTATGTGAAAAAAATTAAAACTTTGAAATGTTCAAAAACACTGCCAACAAGAAATTTTTTAAACGCTTTTTTCGAGCGCTGGTAACCAAGTTGCATGTCTGTCGATTTTAAATTAGTTATACTATTTTAGCATCCCAATACGCTACTTTTTTGTGTTGTAGTGATTTCTAATCCTAGAATTTGTTATTATTGACCCACCCTAATGATGTAGTTATGCCGTTGATTATGATTAACAATAAAAAAATTAAAATTTCATTTAACCTAATAGCAATTGGTTATTTTCACATCCACGAATAAATTGCTTCATGTTAATTATATTCAATACATAATTCTATATACCACTAGAGGCATTAATTATCAAATTATTGAACGATATTTGTGAAATTTGTTAATTCGATTATTATTTTCCAATTCTGGGGTTATAAAAATACTTGTAATGTTTTGAAAGCCTAAACAAAATTGCAATTTGAAATGTTTTGAATTGTAAATTAACTAATCCTCATTAAATTGATTTTAATTATATTTTTAATAATTTTTCGTAGTAGATTGCAAATAACTTTATCTTCAGACGAAGAATCAAAAATCATAACACAATGATTACAAATAGACCAAATTATATAAAATTGAATATAACATCTTAAAAATGGTTATATTTTTTATCTAAAGAATGAGACCTGTCACGGACATTAGAGAATAGGTTAAATTATTAATTGCAATCCTATCCAACACGTATCGAAAAATCTTCTCCCAAACGTAACGTTTCGACTTGCTCAAATATTATTCATTTTTAAAGTTCCTACAAATCTTTTCTTATAAAAAAATACTGAAATATCGGAAACCCAGATTTTTACTGGTAGGCTTGCGAAACTTATTTTTAAAAATTTTAGGTAATTCAAAATTCCTTTCATGTTGAAGCTTCAGGCAAATTTCAGTAGAGTAAAAAGAAGCATATTTAAAGAGACAACAGAAGCTTATACTTGATATTATATTTTTTAATTGACTTGTCCTAGATGTACTGCTGTCCCAAACGTGCCAACATTCCCCTATTACTTACCAATAATAATTAGTTCTTATACATATAGAATGAACACTAGCATAAAAACAAGTTGGGTTTCATCCGAAATTTTGTTAAATTAAATTCCCTTATTAATTTCTCAATTGAAACATTAAGAAGGTGCCAGACCAATAAGATAAGTTTTTATTTTCATGTACCTTAATTATATTTTTCACTTTAATTTCTAATTTATTTTCTCAGTTACTGTGATACAAAAATATATTCGGAAAGTTTTATGAAATTATTTATAAAGGGTTGAAATCAGAAATGCGAATATAAATAGATTGCTGAAAATAAAACAAAATTAAAGGGCTTTGAATACTAAAAAAAAAGAAGAAAAAATACAAAAAGTAGTCATACATATAATTTTCTAGTAATAGATAATTTTTCAAATAAAAAAATGATTTTTCTGCATCTTGTTTAATGATAAGTGATTTTATTATAAAGAGAATCGAGACTTATGAAGGAATGCGGTTTCTATTCAGGTCTTTTGGTTCATTAAAAGACCTAAAATACAAAAAAATTGAATGGGTTAAAACTGAAACGTACATCAGTTTTAAAAAAATTCTGCTTCTTTTTTAACAAGTCAAATGTTCCATAAATCCATATTTAACATTATTAAATTTATAGTATAATCCTGAGAAAATATGCTGTCAATTAATTATAATGTAATAATATTTTAATATGTGAGAAGGTTTAAAACAAAATGACTTGATATTTTTATGTGTCATAATTTTAGATAACAATATTGGAACAAAACATTATTTCATATTTTAAATAATAGTCCTATTTTAATATAAGTGACTTAATTTTATTTCATCAATTCTGGGAAATAATTGAGAATCATTAGTATACACTAAAGAAAATTTTATTGATAAGAAATTCATTAAAAAATTGTTATAATCATCCCTAAGAAGAAAAAATTGAATTTTATAATATTGACATTTTTAAAAGTTAATCACGTTGAAAATCAGAGCTCAATTAAGGGAAACATTGTTTTAATCTGGAAAGGGTTCTGAACATTGAAGTGTTATGTATAAAATAATCATTAATAAGTTAACAATTACTATGATGATAAAAATGAAGTTCAAGTTTAAGCATTTCTTGAAATTGATATTTGTTACATTCAACATCAAATTGTTATTTTAAATATTAATTTGGGATGAATCCATTTTAATTCTATAAAAAATCAAATTTTTGCTTATCAAGAACGAATCTTTTAATTATATGATTCGTCTAAATCTTACATTTCAATACCGTGCTTCCGTTGAAATGACTTCAACCCAAAGGTGCAAACACGAAGAATGTTTTTCTTGATTTTGTATATGAAATCTCTTACAACTAGTCTTCGCCTGAGGAAAAAAGTTAAGACAGCGAAATTATTCTTTGTAAAAATATCTACAAAGAGACCCCCCTCATAATTTTCAATGTCACTTCGTTTTCTTGGAATATTAACTTTTCCATTCTACTATACGTTTCTTTTCTTATTTTTTGTTCTCGATTTAATTATTTTAAGTAGAAATGCTAGGAATGCACTCATTCCTGCATATTTTCAATAAAATTTACCTGTTCTAATTTTTTATCTAGTATAAAACAGTGCAACTCTAATTTTTGACTCTTCAAATGAAAAATCAAGTTTATCAAGAAAACGAAGTGAGATGAAAAATTATGAAGAGAGCCTTTTTGTAGAAATTCTTTAAACGAAAAATTTTTTTCTCCTCACTTTTATTCACATCTCACTTCATTTTCTAGAAAAACTGGGTATTTCAACTTTTTCACTTAAAAATGGATATTTCAAATTCGGCTCCAGCGAAGATTCTAGTTTTTATCGAGGAATAGTTGTAAGACATCCCAGATATAAAATCAATAGACACATTCTTAGTGTTCGGACCTTTGGGTTGACGTCATTTCAACGAAACCATGGTTCCATGAAAAAAATGTCTAATGTACACTCCAATAAGATGAGAGTTATTTATTTATTAACAATTTTTTAATATTACCCTTATGTGGTTTGGGTAAAAAAAGATCAATCGTAAAGCTGAGAATCAAAATATCAACTAATTATAAAAACACTATTGAAACTCCTTAAAGTAATAATAAACGAAATAAACCGAAACAAGAAATTGCCGGAGTGAGAAAAAAAAGTATATATTTTTAATGTAATTAGAAAACCGAAGTGTCTAGGTTCAGCGGAAATATTTGTGTTGCGCTCGCCGAGTTTCGGTGGACCTAGCGCGCCTTTTCCAGCTTCCCAGCGTTCACCGAAAGTTGATGTTCAACGCTCACCGAATTTCAACAAACCTAGACATGGAATCAGAAAAAGGGTTCTCTAAAAGCTTGATATTGTAAAATCCATAATAAAAGATTGAGCGCACGATTAAAAAATTTGAGCTAATTTATCATCTGCAGATCCAAGAGAATATATTATATTACGTCCCAGTAACAAAGTGCCACCACAATACGTCTTCTTTAAGTTTTAAATGAATGCAGCCATCTAGAGTGCATGAGTAAAATAAGAGATGAAAGGTGCAGTATCAGTGCACTGATACTTGAGAAATAAAGCATCGATGCGAAAAATATGCAGAAATTCAAACACATCCCCTCTGAGAGCCAGACTGTTGCATTTCGCAGGAACAACGCAGGAAGGATTGATTTCCATAAGATGTCCCTCCTGACTGTCTCAAAAGGCCCCTCGTCATATATGCATCCCCTAATCATATATGTATATCCCCCAGTGCCATACCTGAATTGCGGATCCAACGAGGAGGGACGGGATGAAAATTGCGATAAAAAATTGGGGAAAAAATAGAAAAGAATTCGGACAGACTCTCCCCTTTGCCACCTTCCCTAACCCCTCTTCTTACCTCTGACCCTTCTCGGTTTCTAAACTTCTCCCCTTTTTTGACGAGGACAGCTGCGGGTCAGTTTTCGACGGACGCGCGGCGCATTAAGATGCTAGGCACAAAATTTACAGTGACCACGGTAAATACCATCGTTAGCGTTTCCCATCGCGATAATTTTCCTCACTGCACCTGTCACGTGACCTCACATCGATTTCTATCAAACGGGTGCAATTCCGGTCTATCGATCAATTCAATCACTGACCAACAGAGTCAAAATTCAGTGTCGATTTCTCCTTAGTACCATTTATATCATTTCTTTTTGGATCAAAAATGTGCGCGCCGCGAGATGGATTTCAAACACATCAACGGTAAGCATTTTAATAATTCCGAGGAATTACTAATTTTGGGATTTTGATACATTTTAATTTAAATTATTCAGTTCATTGGTACGAATTTTGGATGATTTTAGGGATTTAATGGGATGTAGACCATATGTGTTTGACGCAAAATTTTATCATCTCTTATAATTTATGCATAGACATGATATTCGATTAAAACTGCTTAGTAGTGTTCATTAAGTATCCTGCACTATATTTTGATCAAATAATGGTATAATTTTTTTTTTTTTTTTATCATCAAAAGTTTCATTTTTCAAATTGTATACAAAATTCTTGATTTGTAAAGATTTTAGAGTGGACAAATTTGACAATTTCCTAAAGTTAATATAGCTATGTTAAAAATTTGGGTTTGATTTCGCTTGTAATTCGATTTGAAAGTAGTAGTCTTGCCCAAATCAGTGCTCTGGAGGAAAAATTTTTCTATGATTTTATGAATTCAAATGATATTATTAGTCATGTCTTATGAAAGAAAAAATATTTTTTCATGAATACAGTAGAAACCTCACAAAAAATAATTATTTTAACAATAGTTTTTCAGATTGAATTATTTCTTACTGTCGCTAGTTATCAATTTTTCAAAAAATGGTTAAATTGTAATAAATAATAGCTTTTTTTTTTGTACAAAACATCCCCTACAACTTTTCTGTTTCTAGTTTTGAAAATAAGTCAATTTAAGAAACGTTTGCTTCTTAAAAATTGTTTTAACGATTTCAGCTATAGAAAAATTTTCCTCTAAAATTAAAAGCAGTAAAGTTGTAAAGAATGTTTTCCTAGACAAAATAAGCCATCGATCAATAATATCCCGATTCCTAAAACTTGTGTTTAGTTTTGTAATGGCTATAATCATTCTCTTCATTCTATATTGTTTGGTTATTTTATTTATTTAATCATTTTTACTTAGAATTTGAAGAGTTTTGAAAAAATGAAACAAATTACTGTGTACTTTTCCAGATGAGCGAATTATTTGAAATGAAATTTAATAAATATTCTCTTATTCGTTCCAAGGAATTCCTTTTGGAATTTAGTTATTACATATTGACTTGAATTTGGTAGTCTACTATAAAGCTTAATTTTAGTTAAAATTATATAATGGAAAATAATTTGTTTCCACTAATTGTTGAAATTCCTCTTCATTAAGAACAAACGTTTAGAATACATCGAAAATAAAATGACTTTCAATGGTTTCTTCCACATAAGCTAATTTGCAAAAAAGTTGGTAAAATACTTTCTCCAAAAAGTGATTTTATTTTCGCGATTATTTTCACAGATTCGGGTATCCGTGAGGGGTCATCAGCAGTCGCAAATATTTAATTGATAAATGTTGAAATGGTAGGACACTCATGTCGATTAATAAAATAAGGCACTTGTCTGTATCGTATAGGCGCTGCAGTTTAAATTATTTCGTGCGTCTGGTCACTTAATTTGCAATTATTGAGAGGAACGTTACATCGCGATTCGTTAACGAATTCCGTACGGAATTTCGATTTGGCATTTGATATGCGTTTCAGGCGATCGATAGGCCAGTGGCTGCAAAATTTCCTCGTTCCTCTCTCTATTTAGCACGAGGCACGCAACAACGCCTACTTCATTCCTCGCTTTTCAAATAATTAATTACAAATAGGTGCGCATGTTTTTCGCGGCTGCGAACGCAATTTGATAGAAGAGAGTACAAGTTTGGAATTGGATGAATATCAATGTGATGAATTTTTATTGCTCAGATTCGTTTTTGGATTTTGAATTTCTATCCCTTTTTCTTGGATAAGAAAATAATTCGGTTTGAAATTCATTTTTTGTTTTTAAGATTTTGTTGAAGTGGGACATCCTGTTTAAATTCAGAAAACGATTTAGTTGAATCAATCATTTTCTTGTTTCAACGATAGAATATGCTTATTATATAGATGAATTCAACCAAGCAAATTCTTATATATGGAATATTTGGTAGATTCTACCTAAAATGAAACTTAATTGTTTCGAGTGGTTCTATTGTTAGAACAAGATCAAATGAATCACATGGTAATTATAGGAAATTCATATTAGATTGAGATCTGCAAATATAATTATCAAATCGGGCAGTTTATTTGATTTAAAATTTGAAAAAGAACATGCGCTTAATTTTTCAAACTTTTTTTTAGGAATTCACTGGAAAAAAACTCGATAGCTCTTTGAATAAATTCTGAGTTTCTTTATACATTTTCTTTAACACATCCAAGTAATTTTTCATTTATATTCTAACTGAAATTATCTCAGGAATAGAAGAAAATAGAGTTTGCTAAACTTAAGTGATTTTTAAAGGTTTTCAGATTTTTCTATAGAATTTACTTAATTTTGAGTAATTTTACAGTTTTGAGGATAATTATTGTTGTAAAATTTAGTGTTCTCTCTGAATTTGAATTATTTTCAGATGACTAATTGATAAACGAACATTCAGTTACTAATTCATTCAGGTATAATTGAACTGCTAATGGGTCAAATTTCACAAATCGAATTATTGAAAAAATTAGGTTTTGTGATATGTTATTTCAATAGAAAATCACTAAAATTATTTTCACTAAAGTTTCAGCAAGTTTCTCTACTGCTAATCAGTCAGATTTGACTAAAATTTCAGTAGTTTTTGTCAAAATATTAGTCAATTGTGACTAATTGTTGAAGCAAGAAGTAAGTTATTAATTTTACTAAAAATTTTTTTAAATTGAACAAATTGTTAGTTAAATTTAATTAATTAATTTAATTTAATTAATAACATCAACAATTTGATACTAAAAATTCCAAATAATTTAATCAAAATAATCAAAACAAAAAAAAAGAAATGGTCTTGATAAAAGAAAACTCTTATCTTTCTTATATTGAAAATGTTATCCGCTTCATTAGAAATCAAGAAATGATCATTTTTTCCAATTATTTGAGTCCTGTTATGATGAGAACGTCGAAGGACGAGAGGGTTGATTTTTTTGCGACCCTCTTCGAGTCTGAAGGGTTCGTGTCAGAAGTAGAAAGACTTGAAGAGCGAAGAGAAGATGGGGTGGTGGGGGGTTTGAGTAGGTTGAGAAAAGAAGGGTTGGAGAGGATATCTCTCGGAACAACGAGACGTTAAAAATCTCACACCCTGAATCAGACCGATGGGTGCAAGGAAGGGAAAGAGGGAGATGAATCACTCGAGGGGCAAGAAAAATAATTACTTTAAATACCGCGAGGAAAACGAAGGGCGAATCTTCCAACGGTGAAAAATTTTTCGCGAGTCTGAATATAAATGTCGGTTTAACGTTTCACTGAACTTCAAAGAAAAAAGCAATATTTTCTCTTAAAATTTTACATTGAAATCTTATACCTAAAGATATTTTATACCTTTTTTGCACATTTTATTCCTATACTATTTTAATCTTAAAAAGTAATTATTTTACTATTAAAGCCTATTGTTAACATTTTTTTAACGAGAGGAATTGATCAATGCCTATTTTATTCAATCTTTTTATATTTTATTTTTTAACGAGAAAAATTGATGATACACATTGCAATTTAATTTGTTCTGCATGAGTAAAATTGAAATAAAACTTTTATTTTATCTGCGGAAGTATTTTATTTATTTTTATTATTTTATATGCATTGCAGCACGTAGATTTTCGCTGTGAATAATTGTTTTTTGAGTTTCTCCCTCCCCCAAACTCTTGAAATAGCACAAACAGTGTACAGTGTACACGAGTACTATCCAAAATTCAGAGAGACATATAGTGAATCGGATTTGAATACTCGGCGCGAAATAGTAGAATGGACGTCGCGCATATAAATTCCGAAGATTAATCTGTCACGTACAGCGATGATGTAACGTGTAAGCAAATTGGCGCATGAGACTAAAGTCTCTGGATTCAATCATCAACGGCGAATAATTTTTCAGAACAGGTTTTTTTTTAGTACAAATTTTTCAATTTTTAGTGCATCTAACATTTTTTTTCAAATAGTCTTTCATAGAGGAAGAATTCAATACGATTCTGTGGCATGCACGATTTATCGCATACATTAATATTCAGATAATTAATCTGATTTATTCATTAAGCCTCCCATGTTTCGGTTTAGCGCTGAATTGTTTGCAGTGACTTTTACTCGAATAATTTTAATCACGGAATATAAAATAAAAATATATGTATTCATCCAAAATTATCAATCATCAATTTTTTAAGACTTTTTTATTTCTATTTTTAAGGAAGAGGTGTAAAAATGCAATTCCTGTAGCCAGATTGATAATTTAATTTAATTTTGCCCATAGGAGTTTGGAAAGTAGTGGTTAAACTTTTCATAAAATCACTGAATCCGTGAAATGCGTTTACGGTATTTTAAATGAGTAGAAACACAAATAAATTAGTGTGGTGCGTTTATATTGCAGGATTTCTTGTTAAGTAATAGCTTCAATTACCATGTTTTCATTCACTTTTTTCAGTTGTTAGCACAGTACCTGTAATTATGTATTTCTACCAGGCATTGCGTAAGCGAACGAGGCACGAGAAACAAACTTTTTATAGGACATTCTCCGCCCATCGATGCCCCTCATCGCAACGACAGGTTCGATCGAAGTACCGGAAACCATCTGCCGGAAGTTGGGTTTGCGGTTTGACTCTTTTATCACTCCGAAAAAAAAATCACGGGTCCTCTGGAATCTCCAAAGAGCTGTAAAATCGCTATTTAATCAACAACCTTGTGCGCTGCTTAAAAAACAAGTATAAAATTATATCGTCAACCGGGTAATTATGCAACAATTTTTCCGCAATCTATGAAAAAAATAGAATCTGTGCAGAGTTTTTTTAATTAGTAAAATATTTTGTACAATATGACTGACGAATTCTATAAAAAGTTCCATTAGTATTACATATTATAATTTCATTTTCCGCTATTATTGAAAACTTATTTCTTTTACTTTAAAATAAATTATGGAGATATCAAACTATCGAAATTCAAAATACTTGGGTTAATTTAGGAAAAATATGGTAATCAGCTTTAATTGCAATTTTCCAAGAGTAGGTAATATTATAAATATACTTGAAAACGTAAAATTGGCAAAAATAGATTATTTTCAAACACAGACTTTCTCCTGAAAACTATCACAGCTATTCCAATTTGACAACATTTTTTCATAAAATACATTTAGAAAATTTCAATATTTTCTTTTTTGAATATTGGATTTATTATCAATTATACTAAAAATATATCTAACTTTAAAGCCCGTGTCTACGTGTACGAACATTACGGTATAAATAGACAGATTTTTTCGATACGAATAAGGGGAGCTGGAAAAGGGGCTATTGGTACCGAAATTTGGGTATACCCAGATTTTTTCGGTACGCGTAGACACTTCCAACTATAAATGCAAATTTAAAAGTGACAAGAAAATAAACACGCGCGCTACGCACGCAATTATTATTTTGTTGTCTCACGTCATTTTAAGTTAAAATATCAAATTAATATTAATTAACACCAAATTTTTGTATCTATTATCTTAACTAAAATAAAAGCAAGTATAATATATTTTATAACTAAAAAAATTGATGTCCTATAACTTTAGACCGAAAATATAATATTTTTGTATAGAAAATCAAACCTTTGCATTTATGTTAAAAAATTCTAATTTCCGATGAAAAACACTAAAATAACCTAAATTATTTCAAAATTTTAAATATAATTTTTGAAGTCAAATGATTTGTGCTTGAAATAACCGATTTTCGGTTTTAAAAAACGCTAATATACCCAGTCATTGTTCAAATATTGCGAAAATTCTTTGAAATCTAATGATTTTGTGTTAAGAATAGCAGTTTAAGACAAAAACACTAACATAACATAAGAACAACTTCTTCCAGAATATAAATCCTTTTTTAAAAACGCGAGTATAACCTAAAATTGCACAAAAATTTGTTATCTTCTCCAAAATCCAACGATTTTTTATTGAAAGTTCCGATTTCCGGTAAAAAACGTTAACATAACCTTCAAATGTTCAAAAAAATTTTAATCATCTTCAAAATATATGTAGATATGATTGGTGAAAACCGCTGGCCTAACCTAAAATTGTTTAAAAAAATGTTAATCTTCATTGAAATCTAATGATTTTTTACTAGAAATACCAATTTAGGGTGTAAAAAATCAACCTAAAATTGTTAAAAAGTTGTGAATCTTTTTTGAAATGCTTGAAATATAATATTTTCTTTTAAATTAAAAATACCAATTTCCGACCAAAAACATTACCATATCCAATATTTATGGTTGATTATGAACTGCAGATGGGAACGAATCATGAGTTTAGTGTCTCTTTTTAAAAATATTAAAATTAGGATCGAAAAGAAATCTATTTTATCATAAATAATTTTATGCAAAATGAGCATGAAAAAGATTCACAATTTAAAAAAACAGAATTCCAAACTATCTCACTTTTCGGCTCATTGGAGACAAAAATAACCAAATGAAAAAAGAGAAAAAGTCAACTAAAAACCAACCTCTCACTTTTTTCCTTTCTCCGTCCTTTTTATACTACCAGGGAACCAACATGTTTCGGGGCCAATTTTGACCTCCTCATCAGGGATAATTTATAGGAAAACTTCAAGGCCTAATTAAAAATTCGTATGCAAATTAAATATTCAAAACATAATACCTGCAATTAAAAGTCACAAACACAGTCTCGGA
>JAABKJ010002833.1:0-27079 GCA_011634705.1 Andricus grossulariae
AACATTTTCTATTTTCTTTCCGATTTTCAGGTTACACTGTTACGAAAAATCAGACTTTAGTATTTTAAATTTTGTTTGTTTCCCAATTTCTGGGAGACTCAATAATTTCATAAATATTTCCGAATATTTCAAAAATATTAAAAATATGTCGCAAAGATTTTTAAAGAATTCATAAAGATTTTGCAAATATTTTAAATATTACGCAAACGTTTCAGATAGATTTTAAAGATTACGCAAAGATTTCAATGATTCATCCCAAAGATTTGAAAGATTTCCTATAGATTTAAAAGTCTTCACAAATACTTCAATGATTTCCCAAAGATTTTAACAATTATACAAATATTAACAAATATTTCCAAAATATTTCCAAAGATTTCAATGATTTTTAAAGATTTCACAAAATTGTAAATATTTGGCAAACATTTTGGATAGACTCTAAAGAGTTCACAAAGACTTCAATTATTTCACAAACATTTTAGATAGATTTTAAATTTAAAGAGTGAACAAAGATTTCAATTATTGTCCAAGTATTTCAAAGATTTCGGATAGTAAAAGATTTGAATGATTTTCGAAATATTTTTCAAAGATTTCAATAGTTTCACAAATATTGCCAAATATTTCAAATATTTTGCAAAGATTTGACAAAATTGCAATGATTACCCAAAGATTCCATAAATAAGACTTCAATGATTTCCCAAAGATTTCAATAATATCACAAATATTACCAAATATTTAAATAATATTTCAAAGATTTCGCAAAAGTTTCAGGTACTTCAATGATTTCCCAAAGATTTCAATAATTTCACAAATATTATCAAATATTTCAAATATTTTGCAAAGATTTGACAAAATTGCAATGGTTTCCCAAAGATTTCATAAATAAGACTTCGATGATTTCCCAAAGATTTTAATAATATCACAAATTTTACCAAATATTTTAAAAATATTTCAAAGATTTCACAAATATTTCGCAAACATTTCGGATAGATTTAAAAGATTTAACAAAGGTTTCAATGATTTCCCAAAGATTTTAATGATTTTGGATAAATCTGAAACACTTCACAAAGACTTCAATGATTTCTCAAAGATTTTAATAATTTCACAAGTGCAATGTGTCAAATATATTTGCAAACATTTCAAAAAGATTTCAATTATTTCAGAATGATATAAAAGATTTCGGATGGATTCAGAAGATTTCAATGATTTCCCAAAGATTTCAAAAAGGTTTAAATAATTTCACTAATATTACGAAATATTTTGCAAAGATTTCACAAAGATTTGACAAAGGTTGCAATGATTTCTCAAATATTTCATCAAAATTCCATAAAGATTTCAAAGATTTCGCAAAGATTTCGGATAGATTTAAAAGATTTCACAAAGACTTCTATTTCCTAATTATTTCTTAATGATTATACAATGATTTTTGATAGATTTAAAAGTATTTATAAAGACTTCAATCATTTCTTAAAGATTTCACAAATATTTCAATAATTTCATAAATATTACCGAATATTTTGAAAATATTTCGCAAAGATTTTTAAAGAATTCACAAAGATTTTACAAAGATTTCAGATAGATTTCAAAGATTACACAAAGATTCCAATGATATTTATCCCAAAGATTTCCTATTCATTTAAAAGTCTTCACAAAGACTTCAATGGTTTCCCAAAAATTTCAACAGTTATACAAATATTACCAAATATTTCAAAAATATTTCCAAAGATTTCAGAAAGATTTCAATGATTTTTAAAGATTTCACAAAGATTGCAAAGATTTCGGATAGACTCAAAAGATTTCACAAAAACTTCAATTGTTTCACAAACATTTTACATAGATTTTAAATTTAAAGAGTGTACAGAGTTTTCAATTATTTCCCAAATTTTTCACAAAGATTTCGGATAGATTTGAAAGATTTTAATGATTTCCGAGAGATTTCATAAAGTTTACATAATTTCACAAATGTTACCAAATATTTAAAATATTTTACAAATATTTGACAAAATTGCATTGATTTCTCATAGATTTAAAAGACTTCACAAAGTCTTCAATGTTTTTACAAAGATATCAATAATTTCACAAATATTACACAATATATTAAAAAAATATTTCAAAGATGTCAGAAAGATTTCAATGATTCCTAAAGATTTCAGAAAGATTGAAAATATTTCGCAAAGATTTCGGATAGACACAAAAGATTTCACAAAGACTTCAATTATTTCACAAACATTTTAGATAGATTTTAAATTTAAAGAGTGTACAAAGATTTCAATTATTTTCCAAAGATTTCGCAAAGATTTCGGATAGATATAAAAGATTGTAATTATTTCCGAAAGATTTCACAAAGATTTACATAATTTCACAAATATTATCAAATATTTCAAATATTTTGCAAAGATTTGACAAAATTGCAATTATTTCCAAAAATTTCATAAAGACTTCACAAATAAGCCTTCAATGATTTCTCAAAGATTTCAATAATATCACAAAATTTACCAAATATTTTTAAACGATTTCAAAGATTTCACAAATATTTCGCAAAAATTGCAGGTACTTCAATGATTTCCCGATTATTTTGAAGATTTCAGATAGATTTAAAAGACTTAACAAAGACTTTAATGATTTCCCAAAGATTTCAATAATTTCACAAATATTACCAAATATGTTGAAAAAAAATTTTCAAAGATTTCCAAAGATTTCAAATGGTTTTTCATAATTTTCACAAAGATTTCAAATATTTCGCAAACATTTCGGATAGATTTAAAAGACTTCACAAAAGTTTCAATGATTTCCCAAAGATTTTAAAGATTTCGGATAGATTTGAAACACTTCACAAAGACTTCAATATTTCAAAAATATTTCAAATATTTCCAAAGATTTCAATTATTTCACAAAGATATAAAAAATTACGGATAGATTCAGAAGAATTCAATGATTTCTTAAAGATTTCAAAAGGATTTAAATAATTTCACTAATATTACCAAATATTTCGCAAAGATTTCCAAAGATTTCACAAAAATTTGACAAAGGTCGCAATGATTTCTCAAAGATTTCAAATATTTCGCAAAGATTTCGGATAGATTTAAACGATTTCACAAACACTTCTATTATTTCGCAAAGATTTCAGAGAGATTTCAAAGATTCACCAACCCAGCTAAGATTAAGACTGGGTTCAAGAATTTGAATGATGCTACGTTTATGAATCGGTAGTGGATTAGAGTATTAGTTATAAGATAAAGAGGATCATGAACATTGGTGGTCCTATGGCCGGGAATTTTCCTTTTTTTTTAGCCTTAAATCTATATGCAAACAAAATGAGAAAATGTCTATTTTGGAAAAATTTAAACGATCCGATGAATTTAATCATGCGATTTCAGAGGGGGCAAATCAATACTTTGCCCCTCCCTGGTCGATTTCTAGAGGGGACAATGCCCCCTGTGCCCCCTAGGGCTCCGCCACCTCTGCACAGGCTTGGAAAAATATAATCGCCAATAAAACAAATATTAATTTTTGTAAGAATATATAAACTAATAGCGATAATTATCGACACTGGTTGATACATGAATATCAATAATAGATTATGGTATTATTGATAATTATTATTTTATTTATTATTTTTAATTTTTAATTTATTATATAGTATTGGTCCAATATTGGACTCGACTTGGCGAAATATAATCGCCAATGAAACAAGTATTACTTTTTGTAAGCAATTATAAACTAGTGTCGATATCGACAATGGTTAAGATATGGTTATCAATAATACACTATTATTAATAATTATTATTTTATTTATCATTCGCAATTTATAATTTATTATATTAGCTATCAGTATTGTTCCAATATTACAACAATGGGAGTCTTTTACTAGGAAGTCTTTCATAAAAAATATCGCCTCTAAAAATAAAAAAAGTTCAAATTTGAAAAATTGAAAAATAAAACGTCTAAGATTGAAAAAAATTGAGTTGAAAAGCGATTGAAAGTGAGGATGTTTTTATTGGCAACCTTTGAAAATAAACACGTTTAAAATTAAGTATATCATACACTTAAAAGAATAAAACTATAATTTTTAATTTTTTGAAATAATTTTAATTGATTAGAAAGCAATTTCGGTAAAGTAGTGTAGAACACGTAACCCAACCCATTTCAAAAAAATATTCTTTAATTCAAAGAAATTTTTTTCTTTTCAAACAAATTTCTTTGGTTTAAAGAAACTTTTTTGTTGTTATAATGCGAATTTCTCTTATATTTAAAATTCCATGTTTATAAAATTCAGCCGGGAAGATCACGTCGATTTTAATAGAAATCCCCGTCAGGTAGGGTAATGGAACCTTTGGAAAGGTATAAATAAATTAGGGGATATTGAAAAAATTACCTAAATTATATTAACTTAAATTCGATGTTTAAAAAATTGTTTATCCTGCTATTTTTAAATTAATTGCATTTACTAAAATGGTTCAGTTTTTAAAAAATCCTCTTTTTATCTCGAGAGTCATATATAATATCCAAATAACATACCAAGGTTTAACTTAAACTCCACTTAGCAAAATGTTCATTTGAATTAAAAGCAAAAAAAAAAGTTATTTAATTAAACTGAGTTTCTTGTAAACGAAATGTATTTGTTCAACGCGCGCTATTTTGCTATTATTTTTTAAATTTACTAAAGTTCTTTCTGCCATTCGAACCTGATAAAGAATCTCTAATAACTTGAAAGGTTTTCACCTTTATTTTCAACAAAAAATGTACTATGAAAAAGGAATATTTGTAACTCAAACGCATGAAATAAATTAAAAATTTTAAAATATGTATATGCTGATCTTATCTTATTATCTGAAAGTGGAATTTTTTCTCGTAAATTTTCCTTGAAAAACTGCGGTTAAAATGTCAGATTTAACCCTTTGTTAAGCCAACGACTTTATCAATTTTTCAAGTATTTTTTCAAGTAACGAATTACATTTTTCAAAGATTTTTTCATGTGTTCAGCTGGATAAAAATCACGAATATATATAACTGAAAAGGCTTTATTTTTCAAAACAATCTGCTATAAAAATAAAAAACACTTGTATGATGAAAAAACATAAACGAAAATTTCAACTTTTACGGTAGATCGTATCTAAAAATGAAATCTGAAAAAATGCAATGGATATTGCATCAATTTTTTCACTTTTTATTGGTATTTAATCTACAAATTCAATTTTTATCATTTAAAACATTTTTAATTTTCGTGAAATCTGGTGGGGCTTCTTTAAATTATTACACATTTTTCAAGTCTTTAACAGTGTTTTTCTAAAGATTGTATAAAAAATTAACAAACAGTTTTCAAGCTTAGTATAATTATAGTTGTATTTTTCACCGGAATTGAAAATTCGAGTGGGCGGTCAATTCAGAAATGTTGTTGACCATCTGTGAATTTTTGCCCATTATAGCAAAAAACAATTATCATCAACATTCATAAGATGACAAATTTCATAATTCTTATTCGTAATTACAAACTTACAATAGTTTCAGTTATAAAAGTCCTAATTTTTCAAAATTTTGGTAACGTTTATGGTCAACAGTATCTCTTATCTCTATACAAGCCAATGAACAGTTGACTATATGTCAGTACAGAAATATTGTTGAACATCAGTGAATTTTCACCTTTTGTAACAAAAATCAATTATCATCAGCACTCATAAGATGACAAATTGCATAACTGTTATTCATAATTACAAAGTTACAATATAGTTTCAGTTATAAAAGCCCTAATTTTTCAAAATTTTGGTAACCTCTATGATTAACAGTATCTCTTATCTCTATGCTAGCCAATGAAGAATTCTAGTTGACTATGTCAGTACAGAAGTGTTGTTGAACATCAGTGAATTTTCACCTTTTATAACAAAAATCAATTATTATCATCAGCACTCATAGGTTGACAAATTTCATCATTGTTATTCACAATTACAAACTTACAATAGTTTCTATAAAAGTTTTTATGAAAGCACTAATTTTTCAAATTTTTGGTAACCTCTATGATTAACAGTCTCTTATCTCTATGCAAGCCAATGAACCTATATCACTTGTTCAAGCAAATGTAAGAAGCTTTATAGCTTTTTCCATAGTGTGCTAATTCCTTTGAGCTTCGACCCCATACAACAGCCACACTCATGGAAAGCAGTAAAGCGAGTTTTAGTACCGCAACGACATGAAAATCTCGATTCTTCTCGCTGGCGAGGATCTTTATAGAATCCAAGCATCTTCCTGAAACACCCACTTGTCCGTAATCGCTTAATCGTTTGTCGACACGAGACTCTCATTTCGGACTACGCCAATGGGATTACCACATTGCAGTTTTAGGTCGTCGTAAAGCCGTAAACTTACAGTCGAATAGCGACCACCTGTTGCCACGAAACATTAACCCATTTACCTTCGTCATAAAGGTGGATAGCCGCTGCCCTTGAAAATACCATTTTTATACCCTTCCACTTCACCATCATAGGTAACACCATCGAAATTGAGAAGAGCAATTAGCAATTGACTTTTCCATCTCAGTACAAACGGTTTGTTCTAACTGATGTTCGATAAAATTGATGTCTAACTGTTTGCTTATTACTCAAAAGTAGTTAAATTCGAGGGGTTAACATCTCGCAAAGTCAGGTGTGCATTCTAGTGCAAATGCCAAAAAAAAAGAATGTCCTTCAAATTTGATCCAAATCGGTTAATATTGACCATTGTCATTTGAGTTCACATTATGCCACTTGAAAGCCCTGAAATTCTTTTGAAATCTTCTTAAGAATTATAACTGAATGTATCACTGGCTGACATTTTATTTTCCAGTTAGTAGTTTTTAACTATAACTTCGGATACTGACCAGCACCGAAGAATTTTTGCTCATTGGTAGTGAAACCAAAATGTATAATTCACAGTTTTTTTGGAATTGAGAATTACATTTCTCAGGGGGCAATTTCGTAATTTGTTGCTTTTAAATTCAGATGGATTTGTTTGTGTTGCATTTCTCTTGGAATTCTCTTGAATGTAATTGAGGCCACGTTTTTTTCACTATCTCTTCCTGTGGATCTCATTGTTTTATGACTACCCATCATATATTTTTCCAATCTGTCTGATACCCATTGATGTCTTGGTATAAAAACTCATGAAATGAAGTTCGTATCTGTATCAGCGATCCTATTCCTGTCTATTGCAGACGAGGATCAGTCCAGAAATGTTCCTGGGCACGAAATAGAATTCGATCCACTGTCGAGCAGCACGGGAAACTAAACATAGAATATACACTCTAAATTTAAATCAGTCGAAATTTGTCTGAAAGAACAGTCATTTCTACGGGCAAAACAGTCGTTTACATTTTTAACCAATAAAGTCAATTTTCAACAATGTTCACATAAGTAGTTCGATTTTTATTCAAAAAGTATGAATCTCAAACCATGAAGGTTAATTCGTTGTTTTTTTTCATGAATAAATCAATACTGCTGACTAAATTAAATTATTATTATTATATTAAAATGAATAATTTCCAGTCAATATGTAAAAGTGACTGATTTGTCTGCTACAATAAAACAGTAAAATTACTTCTTAATTAAAATTCTTGATTAAATTCCCACATTTTAATAAATGATTAAAATGAACCATAAATGACTAATTAACAGATTAACAATTACGGAGCAGATTAATAAAAATGACTGATTTAATTAGTGTAATTTACTGGTTATATCATTCAAAATGACTGATTTAATTAGTGAAAGTTATTGATTATGTCATCCAAAATTACTGATTAAAAATTACCCGTATTTGATTTAAAATAAACAAAAAATGGCTTGAAATATCAACTATTACATTTTAACTTGAAAATTCATGTTTATTTTATTTATTTTTAGTTGACAAATAGTTTTGTTGATTAAAAATTGAAGTATTCGATATTTGGTTGAAAATTGACATTTTCAGTTGGAGATACAAATATGTGGTTGAAACTTAGTGCATTTTATTAAAAATTCGCTTTTTTTGGTAAAAAATTAATGTTCTTGGGGAGAACTTCATTTCTTTTGTTTTGAAAATTAAACTACTTAGTTGAAAGTTGAACTGCCTTATTAAAAATGCATTATTTTGGTTATCGATAACATCATTTTCGTTGAAAATTCGTCTGTTTGAAAATCGAACTATTTTAATGAAATATATTTTTTTTTATTCAAATTTTTGCTTGAAAATTGGACTTTTTTCATAGAAAATTAAGCTTGATGGTTGGAAATTCATACTTTTTGATTAAAAATTCAATTACTTATGTGAAATTGGTTGAAAATTGACTTTCTTGTTTGAAAATTCATCTTTTTGGTGAATATTTGTCTTCTTTGGTAGAAAATTAATTTTCTTGGTTAACAATTCATATTTTTCATTGAAAATCCAACTACTTGTTTGAACTTTGCTGAAAATTAATTTCTTTGTTTGAAGATTCATCATTTCAGTTTAAATTCCTCTTTTTTGTGAAAACTTTACTATGTTGTTGCAAATTCGTTTTTTGTTATGAAAATTTATGTTGTTATTTGACAATTTAACTATTTAATTTATGGATGAAAATGTATATTTTTTCGTGGATAATTTTACTATTTTTTATTTAAAATAGAAATATTTTTTGGTTGAAATACATTTTTTGTTAGAATTCATCTTTTTTGTTTGAAAATTTCAGTACTACTTTGCTAAAAATTCCTTTTTTTCAGTTAAAGATTCATAATTTTGTTTGAAAATTTATCTCTTTTGTTGAAAATTGAACTATTTCATTGCAAATTGGTGTTTTTTGTTGGCAATTAATTTTGCTACATGAAAGTTTAATTATTTCATTTTTGGTTGAAAATCGATATTTTTAGTCTTTTTTAGTATTTTTATTATGTTATTTGGTTGAAATTTGATGTATTTTGTTAAAAATTCGTCTTTTTTGGTAGAAAATGCATCTTCTTGGGGGAAAATTCATTTTTTGTTGTTGAAAATTCCACTACTTGGTTGAAAGTTAAACTGCTTTGTTAAAAATGCATTCTTTTGGTTAATGGTTCATCATTTTAGTTGAAAATTCATCTGTTTGGTGAAAATTAAACTATTATCTTGAAAATTAGTTTCTTGTTGTTGTAAATTAATCTATTTTAGTTGAAAATTCTTATATTTTATTGAAAATTCGTCTTTTTTTATATAAAATAAATCTTCTTGGTTGAAAATTAATGTTTTGGTTCATGATTAAAAAACTTGGTTGAAAGTTGAACGTATTTGTTAAAAATTCATTTTTTTGTTTGAAGATTTATTATTTTATTTTAAAAAATATCTCTTTTGTGGAAAATTGCACTTTTTTGTTGAAAATTTAGTTTTCTTGTTGAAAATAAATTTGTTAATTAAAAATTGAACTATTCCACTTCTGGTCAAATTAACTGATTTGAAAAGTCACTTCTGACTGACATGTCAGTTGTTGAATTTATTTCTATAGAATTGATCGGTTGGATGCAATAACATTTTGTTATTATCCATTTATACATATATACATACATTTATATTATTAATTATATTTTTTATATTTATTATACATTTTGACTTGTAATATCGTAATTTGTCCTCGCTCTCTCATTTAATTAGGAAAAACTCTTTGACTTTAACGAGTCTGTGTACAACTCAAGCATCAGTATATTTGACTCTGTTCATAAAAAAAATGATATTATTCTTCCCAATCACTTTGTATAAAAATGAAGGTATAAAAGCTACTCTCATCTTTTATACAAAGTGATTGACGTCTCACGCTTTTGGTCAAGATCCTAAAAATCTGAAGAAGGAGATGGGCCATTTCATATTTCATCCTTGAAGTCAGGACCAATGTAAGGCCGGCAAAAATGTCAAGTTATTTGTTTGGCTTCAGTGCTGGAAATTTTATTCGCCTAGCCAAGCTTGTATTACTCTGAATGATGTTTGCCTCAATATCCTTCAACCCGAAGCCAAGGATCCATCCATGTGGGTTCTGAGAGTATCATAGACATTGACTTTTCATTCCGGTAAAGCGATTCTCATCTACTGGGTGATCCATTTTGCAGGAATTATGTGACGGTGCATCGTAAAATGTCGAGTAAACTACTGCGTTAGCTGATTAAATAAAAGCCCTTCAATTTTAAAAGCCAATGGAATCAACTTTTTATTTATTGGACAACCTTCCGCTAATCCTTTGATAGAAAGATATGGGCATTTTTATACAAGTAGTAGAAGTTTATTACCATAGACATAATGTTGCGTTTTAATATTGAAGCGTGCGTAAATTAATTTTTTGTATAGAAAAGGATTTTCTGCCTTCACATTTGTTTTCACTGGAAATGGAGAAGAATTATAAAAAATATGAATATTTGAAAGATGCAAAAGATTATCCTATGTTTCCACTCGTTTTTGGCGTCTTTTTGTCTGGCGGCTTTTTCTGTCTTGTCAATTTGACAGTTTATTATAGTATACGTCAGTTTGACATCATCTTTGACTTGAAGGAACATGAAGTTGTTCCACCTGCATGGAAATGCTTTATAATTGATTTTGAAGTTATTACTTTTGGACACAATTTTGAAAATTATTTATTTTTAATGATTTAGTTTCATGATCCTAATTTAAGAACGCTACAATATTTAACGAAGTTTGGAATTGTTCAATTTTTAACGTTTCAAGCTTAACCTCATTATTTTTAAAAGTTTACAATTAGAAAGCATATAATTTTCAAAGTTTTTAGAATAATTAAACTTTGAAAGCTTACAATATTCAACATTCTTCACACTCAAAAAAATGTCTGGTTAAATCAACCAGAATTCTGATTAAATATGCCCTTAATATTTTTTTCTGGTAATACGAACCAGAATTATGGTTGAATTAGCCAGAATTCCGTTTAAATTAACCAGAAATTCTGGTTAATTCAACCATAATTCGGGTTAGTCAAACCAGAAAAAATAGTAAGGGCATATTTAACCAGAATTCTGGTTGATTTAACCAGACATGTTTTAGTGCAAATTTGACGGGTGAAAATGACAATGAATGTTTTTTATTTTTAAAGAAATCTAATTTTTTAATAATAAAATCTATCCAATCACTTTAAATTTAACTTGATACTACATGATATGATACCTTTTAATAATTTGTGTCATCTTTAAAATTTTTATATCTTCAATTTAAAATTATAGTTTTGAATGCGCAATTCTTAAATAGTTAAATTTTTTAGGCCTTGAAACAAAGGTTGCTAAGCTTCAAAAGTTTAAATTCGAAAATATTTGTTTTAAAGTTTCTTAATTTTTAAGTGCTTAATTAGGAACGTTAAAATTCTACTATTTGGTTGAAAATTTAATTATTTTGTTAAAAATGCAAATAGTTTGTTAAAAAGTGATAATTTTTGGTAAAAAGTTCAACTGCTTTGTTGAAAGTTAAACTACTTTGTTAATTAATTTAACTGAAAATTTGACCATTCGATATTTGAAAGTACATTTTTTTGAAAAACATCAACTTGAAAAAATCAAATTGTGCAACGAAATTGACCAAGAACGCTAAAAAAGAAGTATGTTCTTAAAAAAAAATGTTTTTTAAAAACAAATACTCAAGAAAAGAAATTTTTCCTGTGTCGTTCTCTAGCGCTCGGTTCTATTACCATTCTCAAAAGTTCGATTCTTGGTCAACCCAAAAAATAACCATTCGTTTTTTGTTGAAAACTTATTTCAACTGTTTTGTTGATAATTGATCTTTTTTGTAGAGAATGAATCTTCTTTGTTGAAAAATTAACTTTTTGATTGAAAATTTAATTCCTTGGTTGAATGTTAATTTTTTTTTTGGTTGAAAAGTCTAACATTATATTCTTGATTCGAAATCCATCTCGTTTGGTTAAAAATTCTACTATTTGGTTGAAAATTTAATTATTTTGTTAAACAGTAATTTATTTTGTTAGAAAGTGATCTTTTTTGGTTGAAAGTTGAACTAATTTCTTATAATTTAATTTTTTTTAAGTTTCATCATTTTAGTTGGAAATTTATCTCTTTGGTTGAAAAATTGACTATTTTGGTGAAAATTCTTTTTTTTTCGTCGAGTAATAATTTTCTTGACTAAAAATGTAACTATTCCATTTGTGGTTGAAAAGTGGATATTTTAAATTAAAAATAGATCTTTTCTTGTTGAAAATTTATATATTTTGTTGAAAATTCGTCATTTTTGGTAGAAAATTAATCTTCTTAGTTGAACACTACCACTTTTTGGTTAAAAATATTTGGTTTAAAGTTCAACTACTTGATAAAAAAATGCATTTTTTCTGTTGAGATTAACTATTGGGTTGTAAATTAACTTTTTTGTTGAAAATTCAACTATTTTGTAGAAGAGTCATCTTCTTGACTTGAAAATTCAATAATTTGTTAGAAAAATAATCTATTTTGTTGAAAACGAACCTTTTTGTTGCAAATTCATATCTTTTGTTGAAAATTTATTTTTTTGGCTGACAATCCAAATGCTTTCGTATAAAATTAAGCTATTTGGTTCAAATTAAGATATTTATTCTAAAATCTAACTATTTTGTTGAAAATTATTTTTTTTTCGGTTAAATAAATACATTTTTTATCTGAAAATGTATCTGTTTAATTTTTGCTGGAAAGTTTTCCTTTTTAAGTTGAAAATTCATCTTCTTGGATAGAAAATTAATCGTGTTTGTTCAGAATTCCTCATTTTTTTAGAGGATTCAATTATTTTGTAAAAAAATCGCCTTTTATTTTAATGCAACTGGTTGAAAATTCATCTTTTTCGATTGAAAATTATTTTTCTTTCTCGGTTTAAAAGTCATCTGTTTTCTAAAAAAATTAAAATTTTTAACTTGAAAATGTACCTGTATTATTGAAAATTCGTCTATTTGGATTCAAAAGTAATCTTTTGTGTTGAAATTTCGTCTTTTTGGTTGAGAATTTAAATTATTTTGATAAAAATTCGTCTCATTCCATTGAATTAAACTGGTTGTTCGTTTGTCTTTTTGTTGAAAATTAGTTTTGTTTTCAATAAAGAATTTAACTATTCAATTTTTGATTGTAAATTTATCTTTTTTTTTATTTATCTTGGTTAAAAATTCATCCTTTTTGGTAAAAAATGAAAAATCTTGGTTGAAAATTAATCTGTTTTGGTTGAACTCAATCTTTTTTTTATTTAAAATTATATATTTTTTTATTGTTGTTGAAATATTAACTATTAAATCTTTTGTTGAGAATTACATTTTTTTTTTGAAAAATCAAGTACTTTGGTAAAAAATTCAACTATTTGGTTTAAAATTAAACAATTTATTTGAAAACTTAACTATTTTTTTGGAAATTAATTTTTTTTTAATTAATTTTTTTATCCGAAAATGTAGCTATTCCATATTATTTGGTTGAAAATTTTTCCTTTATATTTTGAAAATTTATCTGTTTGCATAGAAAATTATGCAATCTTGTTTGTTGAAAATTCATCATTTTCTCGAGTATTCAACTATTGAGTTAAAAATTAATCTTTTTTAGTAGAATTCAACTGGTTGAAAATTCGTTTTTTGTGTGTTAAAAATCAGTTTTTTAAACTTAAAATATAACGATTCCATTGTTGGTAGAAAATTAATCTTTTTTAGTTCAAAACTCAATTATTTTGTTGAAAATTAATCTTTTTTGATTGAAAATTATCTTTCTTGTTGAAAATTCTTCTTTCCTGGTTGAAAAGTCAACTTTTTTCTAAAATATTCAAAGTTTTAGCTTGAAAATTTAACTATTTTGTTCGAAAATTCAACTTTTTTGTTGAAAATTCGTCTTCTTGTTTGAACTGTTTAATTTTTATGACTTGGAAAATTGTTTGGTAATCGGGAAATGACCAGAAACCTGATTATATTTTTAAAGACCACCCTGAAACACCTATATTAATAATTAGACTCTTAATAAGAAACTTATCGCCCTCGTCGAGTTGCTCTTGTCTCCATTGTCATTTCCTGAAGCACCCGCTATTTGTAGAAATTTCCCGGAAAATATAGAACACCCTCTATATAGTTTTTTATAAAAAGGTATGAAGGCGGAGAATAGCGGAAAACCCCTCGAGTAAAATGAGGGTCTTTCCTCCTGCACTCGCATCTGGCTTCGGACTGAAGAAGTCATGGTACCACTATACTTCCGCGGGTAAAATGTTTCATGGATGATATTGCTCGGCGTGCCATCGAACCCGAGTAAAACTAAATAGTAGACATTCGCTACATTCTCGTCCCGAGAGTGGTTTCGATACTCGGCATACTCGTTTATTTTCGTCCAAGAGCGAATCCTGGTGATTTTGCGCCTTCACTCTAACTTCCACTCTAAAGAGAAGAGCTGCGGCTATTTGTATTTATGAGACTTGTTCAAGCGAAAATAAAATGTAAATATTGTCTTGGCCGGTAATCAGTCGCCGGTATCAAAAGGATATTCGCTTGGATATTTTGCAAGAGGAAATGTTTGATTGGATTCGATTCCCTCGATTTAACACCAACTCGACCAACATGTACTTCCTTCTAGGAAATGATTTCTAGTTTTTTAAAATTGTGGATTTTGATACGATGGTTTTCCTGTTTTGCAAGTATCCGCATAAATTTAGTGTAAAAGGGTTTATTTGGAACAATCCTATTCCCAGAAAAGTTGTATGAAATGGAATAGTCAATAGGGAATACATTTTTGAAGTTAGATTTTATGTTTTGGGTTGACGCTATAAACATATTCTTCTTCATTACTAGAAAACAAAAAAGCCATTTTTTTTGTCTCAGGAAATTTTTTAATTATTGATATACAATTTTTGTATTTCATAGTAGCTATTATCTAAAATAATACAAAGGAAAAGCAAGGACAATGTTTTCGACAATTGAAGGATGCCAGTACAGAGCTGGATAAGCAAAAAAATGACAATTTTTCACCGGAACGAATAAACATTCGGTGAAATCACAATCATTTGATTAACAAATTTTATCCAGGTTCAAGAAAACGGATGTTGAAATTGACAATCTCAAAGTGGCACTAACCTAAATTTCGTGTAGGATCGACTGCAGATTACGATAAAAAATTCAATTTTCAGTTTAAAAAAAAAACATACTTCCGAGGTATTGAGAGTCTGAATTCGAGTCATGAAAGTTTATTGTATAAAAATTAGACAATCGCGAGAAAATCGACCTAGAATTTAAGGATGAAAATTTCATGGATTCTCAAAATCAGCTTTGAATATCGATAAAAAGTCGAATTTTCATTATTTTGCTAAAATAATTACTTTCTTCCGAGATATGAGGATGCTCAATGAGAATAAAAAATGGGTGATCAAAAAAATCATGTTATGAGAAAATCAAAATTAAAGATCACAAAATTAAAAATCCGAAAAAAATCTATTATATATTTTTTTCATTGAATGATAATAATTTCAAGAAATATCAATACCAAGATGTTGAAAAAATTTACTACGTTAAAAAGTTTAACTGAACTTTGACTTAATTTTATTAAATTTTGTTTTAAAATGATTGTATCAAAACATGAGATTTCGAAAAAAATCCTTTTACCACAATATGTACATGATTTTTTTTTAAATTGTAAAGAAAAATTAATATCTTTCCTTAAAACTTAATAATAATCGTTTGGAGATTGCATTGACCCTCAATAGAAAATTTATTTGAAAATTTCAATGTTACTCTTTAATTTCGTCACTGAAAAAATGTGTTTTAAAGATTTCTTTAAATATATATTTTTTTAAATATTGCTGTATTTGTTACTACATTGTAAACTGTACATTTTTTCATGAAATTTGATCAATTCTTTAACTGCAAGGTTTTCGATGTTTTTTTTTATATATTTCTTTGCTACACTGTAACCTGTAAAGTTTTCATCAAATTGATCAAATGTACATTTCAAAAATCTTCAAAGTATATTTGAATAATTATTTAACTATAATGTGTTTAATAATTTTGTATTTTTACTACAGTGTAATTTTAGAAAAATATGTTACTTTTAGAGAAATTGTTATATAATTTTAATACTTAGAATACAATTTTATATGATTTTGCAACTACAATATTACCCAAAGAATAACGCTTTCAATTGTAAATTGCGTCCCTATAAGAAATTATGTAATTCTTGCAGATTTAATACAATTTACTGATGACGAATTGTACTGATTTTCAATTGACTTGACTTTGAAGCCAAAAATGCACGTTAAAATTCTCAAAAAAATTCACAATTAATATATATATAATATTTTTATAAAATATATAGAAAATCAAACGGTTGCATTTTGGTTAAAAAATACAAATTTTTGTTATGTTATACATAACTTACGAAAAAATTGTTCCCAATTGTAAATCTTCTTTGAAATTTATAGATTTTTGTTTTAAATAACCGATTTCCGGTGAAATACGTTAACATAACTTTAAATTGTTCAAAAATTGTAAAACTCCTTTGAAATCAATATCGATACTTCCGGTAAAAATCACTAGCTTAAACCCTATAATTAAACAAAAAATTTAATCTTCTTTGAAATCTGATGATTTTTTACTAAAAATACCGGTTTCCGTTATAAAATATTAACATAATCTAAAATAGTTGAAAAGTTCTGAATCTTCTTTGAATCATTTGAAATATAATAATTTATTTTTAAATTATAAATACCAATTTCCGAAAAAAAACACTAACACATTCCAAAATTGTTCAGGCTATACATTTTATTATTTAAATCAAAATCATTGGATTTAAATCTAATCATTTTTGTTACAAAACACCAATTTCAGGTTAAACACGCCAATATAACCTATAGTTGTTGAAAAATGTTAGATATTCTCTGAAATCTAATAATTTTTTATTAAAAATACTAATAATTTCCAACGAAAAACACTAACATAACAAAGCAAAAAATTATTGAGAATGGTAAACTTTAAATTGAACTCTACCCTTGATTATTATTTTTTTTAACTCAATATAAATATATCTGTGAATTTAAAATATTTAAAAAATGGTGTTAATATTATTTTACAATTTTTCATTTTAACTTTGCTATTAATAAAGGAACAAACCTTTTCGTTTCAAAAAGACTTTTTCCTTGATTAATACCATTGTTGGTTCCCGGAAATAAAAATCAAAGAATATTTACCATCCCAAAATTCTTTTCATATAAATTTTAAATTTGTAGTTTGGGACAAGTGCATGACAAGATATTTTGCGTACTTTTTTATTTATAATTACTGAACGAAGTCGTCAAAAATTGTTAAATTTTACTAAATTGTGCTTTGATATAAGTACTTTATAATTTTCGAAACAAGTTATTTAAATAAAAAGTAGAAAATGACAAAGACTTAAAGTGCTCAACTTTTTGGCAATCATCCTTATAATCCTATTCAGAAAAACACGCATAAGAAATCATATTAAAGTTTAAAGGCTAATTTTTATTTTTTTATTTTTGAGAGTAAAATGATGTTAAGTAAATATCTGTCATTTATTTTCAAGATAGAAGAGTGGTTTAACCAATAAATTAAAATCAAAATGCGAAAAGCAGTTGAACTTAACTAATATTTTCAAACATACACTGCCTTTTTAGAAAACGTACTTTCTCCTGTTATCAAAATTTATTAATGTATTCATATGTATTATTGCTATTTTCACTTTCATATCTATTTATACATTACCTTTGCATTCATGGTATTCTAATCTAAGGATTTAAAAAATTCCCCGATCAAACCTGATGTCCTCAAGTGGGCGTCAAATAACGTTTTTTGGGACGGGACCACTCACTGCGTTGAAAATACATTTTCAGTTGTCACATGCCATTGGCCACGAATTCCAAAGTCCCTAATGGGGTTCGAGAGATGTCCAATCTGGTTACTTTCTCCATCTCAATGGGTGTGCCTGTCCATACCGGTCCTTCTTAGTACCACAATTCCCATTTTTCTTTTTTTTTTTAGAAAGATTTTAAGGAATATCAGTTCTAACAAAAACATCTGGTAATAAATTACGTAAAAAGACTTATCAGAGAAAACTATGTTTCTAACGATACACATTTTCGGCTCATTAGGGAAAAATATATAACAATGAACATAGAGGGAAAAAGGTACAAAATAAAATCAAATCACATGTTTGGAGACTAATTTATGTATCCGCCTATGAAAAAATTTAAAAGATACTAAGGGGGCAAAAATGAATTTTTGAAAAAAAATTTTAAACAGAGATAAGACTTATATTCGTTTTGAAAGGATCGGTTTCTTAACCATTTTTTTCATTTTTCTTCAATTCATTCAGAATCATCCAAATAAACATATATCGTCATATAAATATATATTGTAATACAAATCGTCTTTGAAAATACAAAACGTTGGCTTTGTATTCTCGAATCCTCAAAAAACAGGCAGACAGCGCGATTTGAATATATTATTGCAAGAAAAATATTCCTGGGATTCTTATTGCGACAGGAAGCTGCTATTGGGAATTTACAAATGTCTAATTTCGTGGGTGATATCGTTAACTTTGTATTTTATAAAACGAGTCAAGTGGAACTGAAAGAACATGGTGGATTAAAATGAGCGAATAAAAAATAAAAGAAGGGCAAGGATTTATTTCGTTGGATTCATGAATCAGGATTCGGCTTTTTTTTATTTGGGAAGGTGGTTGATCCGGGTTGAACCTTTATTTCTGAGACTCGAAGGTCATCTTCCTTTCGTTAGTACAAGAAAATTTTCTTCTTAAATTGTACAAGTTATTACATTCAGAGTATTTCCAATTTAGATTATAATTTTTGAGCATTGGTATAACATGATGAATTCGTGAAGAATTTTTCTTCAAAAATTGAATAATCATTATAACATAAACTAAGGTAAAAGTACCTATCATGAAACATAATCAAACTAATAAATCATTTTAGAGTATATTGGTGAATAAAAATATTTCAAGAAAATTCATTGTAATGTAAGAAAAAACGCATTTTCTTGCATATGTACCATGTACCTGTTCCACAAGAGAGTGACATCCAAATGTTGTTCCGCTTTTTCCTTAATATAATAATTTATTTACACTAAATTAAACTTTTAATGTGATGATTCTGATGAAATAATAAAAACTGGTCCGTGACCAGCAATTAACACTGTTTTGATTAGTTAATAACCATCCTCACTTGATACTACCATGATCAACACCTGAACATCTTGAATTCAACTTTTAATAGTCATTTATCATTCACAAAGGTTGGTCCCATTCATTGATATAAAAATGTCGAAAACATATTATTTTATCGTTCCAAATTTGATGAAAATTTCAATACCCCCTCAAATATTGTTTCATAGGAACTTTTTCCTTACTGACATAAAGATCTATCGGAGATGTTGACTCTGTTTTACAAATCAAGTTTCTGCCTCAACCCCTCGAGAATCCGGTCGTAAATTCAAATTCGCAGAAGAGATATGAAATCCCATTCATATGAGCACAGAGCACTGTTTTACACTTTGGCGATGATCCTAAAGAAATATGTGGGTCGATCGGTTATCATCAGAATGAAGTATGGTTAAAAACTTGTTTCCGCCTCTACATGAAGGTCGTCGGGGCAAAGTTCTTAGACACTTGCCGGCCGATTAAATCATGTTTCTGTCGAGAAACGAAAAGACGGTGGTAGTCGCGGCCGCCACATCGTGACAATTTACAAGGCATTACTTTTACGAGCGGAGGACAAAGTATTCCTTGTGCGATAAGTGGAAGAAGGACTGGATACTGGATAGTAGTGGACTGATGGACGTTCGTGCAAGCTGGCGAGCGGAACCCCAGCTTGAATGGTTCATTGCCGGGGTTATATCTATACTGCCTCGTAAACCGCGATCATTGTTTTATTACCGGCTGTCCGTTGTGTACTTACTAATTGTTAGGCGCGAAAGCATTTATCGGCGAGACATGGGTATTAGCGTTTTTTTCGGAGGTGATTTTCAAGTACCAGCAGTAGCCACGAGCGACGTGTCGATGTTTATTTCCCATATAAAATATATGAACACTCTCGAGAGGCTAAAGTGTTCAAACACCTCGCCAAACACTGATAGTCGAAGCTGAAGATTGTAAAATTTTATGGTTAATGCATGATCGTTGGTGTGGTCCAAAAATTCTTCTCCAGATTTTTGGTGATTGATTCACCCCAATCTGTTCGTTTTTTGGACAAATAAATTCCTTCATGGAGAAAAATGGATGTTCAAACGATGTTTAAAGTATAAGCGTAATAGCTGCTATCTTTTTGCGATGTTATAAAGATTTTGATGTTGAACTGAAACTTCCAAAATGTTCGACTGAGTTATCCAAAATGCTAAAGTTGTTTTCCGAGTGCGGGAAAACGCCATACATCTATCGGCCATTTGATGATGCTTATAGTCAATTTCGTGAAAAATGATGTCGCCATCTGTCGTTCACTCGATGAAGCTTACAGTCAATGTTTCGTCTGTGCAAAAATGATGATTATTAATATTTTGGCCACAGGATAGTAATCATAATGCTGTCAATTGTTTGGATAGAGTAAAATAATTGATAAAAGTGCTGTTTCTTCTTCAGAAAAACTTTCGAGGTAAGGACGCTCTACTTTGCATACTTGCATATATCTTTTAATATCCACAGAAACTAATCTTTAATATCTAGATAGCTGTCCTATAGTTGAACATTAAATATTTCAACCCTAAATATCCAAATTTTAAGTGTGAGCATCTATTTTTCTCGGTACAAACGCCAAACACTCTGAAAGTCGAAGCTGATCAATCCCTCCTAATTCGTTCGTTTTCCAGAACTCGAAAAAATATTAAAAAGAACTAAATGTTATTAACTTTTTATAACTCAAAGTTCAATCACTTCTTGAGGAATGTTCAGGGATTAATTTTCACCCAATAACTTGTAATTTGGACTCCCCCCTACCCCCTTTTTTTGCCCGTAAAATACTACAAAATATTGAAAAAAGCAGTTTTCTGTAAAATTCATGCTAAAGGCCATATTTTTGAATTTTTTCAATATTAATTATTTTTATTCGATAAATGACAAGTTTCCATGTTGTTGGGGAGCTAAACTTTGGTATCCGACGGAAAACGGTGAGTCTCGGCTGTCTTCAACCAAAAAGGGCTTGCACCTCCCGGTTTTTTCTGCTTACACATCTGGGATGTCTCACGATCATTTTAAGCCCAAAAACCAAAATATTCATGTCGGCCCTTTTTTAAAAATCTTTATTTTTATTTTTATAAAAACGTTATTCAACCAATTTTCATGAAAATATCTTTGAAGTGGGATTTTATAGGCTCAATACGTTAAGTGGTTCAGTTAAGTTGAGATATCACTGATATCCTGGATACCTTGGGATTTTTTAAATACTCTTAACACTTTAAAATCCTTTGAAATGCCTTGAAATTTACAATCAATTTTCAATCATCTGAATCCCTCCAATATTGTAAAATCCCTTAAAATTATTGAAATCTTTTAAGTTTCTGAAATCGTACGAAATCATTTGAAATGCCTAAGAAATTTTGTAATCTCTTGAAGTTTTCTATAATCAGGGTGGTTGTTTTAGTCGAGAAAATTTGAAGTTTGAAATATTTGAAATTAAATTTAATGCCGTTAAACTGCAAAAATTAAAATTTGTTAAATTCTTATAAATTGAACAGTTTAAAGATTTTTGGTTGAAAAATATAAATTCACGCGCTATCATACTCGATGCTCTAAATTAGAGATTGCACCAATAAATTTGTAAATGTTCAAAGTTAAATTATTTTAATTTTAAGTAGTTTCAAATTAATAATTGTTTAATTCTTATTTATATATCAAAATTCAGCACTTTCACTTACAAATTAAAAATTTTCAAACTGCAACAATAACAATTGTAACGTTCAAAGTTTAAATTTAGCACTCTGTAAATTAATGATTGAATGTTTTCTATTTCAAATTGTTTACTTTTGAATATTTGATTTATAATTGCTCATTTTAAGTGAACAGTCAAATTTTGCTATATATTAAAAAATGGTTCTTTTTTTTTTAATTAAAAACTTTCAAATTCAATTGGTTAAAAATGGATTATTTTTGATTTAAATAATATTTGAATTCGATTTGAAATGCAAGGAACGTGTTTAATTATTAATTTATTAATTTGAAGTTATTGTAAAATTGAAAATAGTTTATGAAGTTTTAATCAGTCGCTTACATTTATTTAGCTGAAATAATTCAGTTTCTAAAGTTAAAATGTGTCAATTGTTTAATTTTTAATAGTTTCAGAATCGTCTTCTAAAATGAATTGTTTTTCAATTTTTAGTACATGTACTACAGTTCAATTTTAAAAATAATTTATTAATTTATATTTACAGTTGATCAACTTAAAACGTTTTTCATCAAAAAATTTAATTCTCAAACAACTTTTTTTTTAATTATTGAAGTCTACAAAACTGCATTTTAAAATTCCTTAAATTGAAAATCTAGGCTTAAAAATGAAGAGCTGAAATGTAAAATATTGTAGAATTACGCATTGTAAACTGAATAATTTCATAATATTAAACAAGTTAACAATTAAATTTAACATTGAAAAAAAGGCAAAATCGAATTTATTTTAAATTGCATTACATCATTTGATATGAAATTTATTATATTTGAAGTTGATTTGATAGATTTTTCTTCTACAGCTTTTCCTTTTCCCCTCACTTCCCCTACTTTCCCACTCCTCATTTCCTCCTAATCCCCCCCATCATTTCCCCTAACTACCCCTACCATCTTCCCTCCCTTGTCCTAATTTTCCTTAACTCTTTTACTCCCCATAATTTCCCCTATTTCCACCCCCTCTCCAAAAAGTTCTTTGAAATCTCATCAAATTCCTCGGTATTTTTAAAAATACACTATATTCTTTAAAATCATTTGCAATTTTTAAAAGCCCTTAAATCTGGCATACAACATCTAAAATACATATAAAAATTCCATAAAACCCGTAAAAATTTGTAGAACTTCCTCAAAATTTAATTCCATTTCATTTACTCCCTAAAGTTCTCTAGAAATTCTTTATAATTCCCTAAAATCCATTGAAGTCTTTGAAATCGTTTGATATCCTAAAGGACCTAAAGTCTTTCAAATCCCTTGAAGTCCGTTGAAATTTTGTAAATCCTTTAAGTCCTTGTAGATCCTATAAAATTTCAAATCCCTTAAAATACTTTCAAATCCTTTCACCACTTCCCTCTCTCCTCGCTTCTCTATTTGACACTTCGCTTCCCCTAGTTAACTTCTCCTTTCCATACTTCCCTTCCCTAGCCATTACTTCCCCTTCCTTACTCACCCTCATTTCTAATCATTTCACCAACTTACCTCACTTCTCCTACTTTCTCTCCACTTATTTCCCCTTACTTCCACTACTTCCCCTCCCGTCATTTCATATTACTTCTCCCACCCCTTTTCTTATTTCCCCTAACTTCCTCTACTTTCCCTCTCCTAATATTCCTCTTCGTTCCCCCTCCCAACAGTTTCCCTCAATTCCCCTACACCCCCTCCCCTCCTTTCCCCTCTCATATTATTTCATGGAGTAAAGTACATTTTCTTGAGAAATCGAGTAAAGATTACTATAAACCTATTTATTGGGAATAATAACACAGCCTCAAAAAAAAAATCTTTTTTTCGGGTCTGGGGGTCATGCCATGTTGACTATATGTTTTTTAGGTCGCTGAATCCGAATCCGGGGTCCAAAAACCCCCAGCACGTCAGGGTTCTGACATAACCTCATAAAACCGCATACAATTTTTTGTTTTCAAGTCCGCGGGTCAGACCATGTTTTTTATATGTTTTCGGGGTCGCTGAATCCGAATTCGAGGTCTAAAAAACTCCAGCACGTCAGGGTTTTGACGCAATCTCAAAAAACCTCATACACATTTTTTTCGATCCGGGGGTCAGACCATGTTTATTATATGTTTTTGAGGTCGCTGAGTCCGAATCCGAAGTCAGAAGAGCCCCAGCACGTCAGGGTTGTGACATAAACTCAAAAAATAAACTTAAAACAAAAATTATGAGGTTTTATGAGGTTATGTGAGAACCCTGACGTGCTGGGATTTTTTGGACCTCGGATTCGGATTCAGCGACCCAAAAAAATATAGTCATCATGGTCTGACCTCCAGACCCGAAAAAAGATTTTTTTTGGTGTGACTGTGTAATAAGACGTCCAAAAAATTAATTTCCATCTTGAGCGCACCATGCAACATTTTATAGAATTCTGAATTAATTAAAACTTCCTTCAAGATTTACAGCGCATTTACAAAACGAAGTAGAATTAACTAAAAAAAAAAAATACACGCTTATTCCATTGGTACGCAAAAACGACGTTTTAATGCACACAAATTAAATTCCGAATTTGACGATCCCGTTGCTGGAAAAACAAGATAGAGAGGAATTTGCTGGTCAAGATCGCCCATCCTTGATCATTAGTTTTTTGGTCTTCTCCCGTTATCTGCCTTCTTCTCATATTTGTTTCTTTCTAAGGTCGTAAATATGTACGAGCACCGACGGTATGTGTACTGAATTTCGTAATTTGTAACTCGAAGCCTGGCCAGAACGAACGAAATGCCGCGAGAGCACGCTAGATGGGAATCAATGAGCCGAGGAAGTCTAAAATATATTTTGGCCCCCCATGCTTAATTATATGCTACTCAGAAAGTGCTTTCCACGTTGAAGCCAGGGGGAAAAAAAGAAAACGAAAAAAGAACGCAAAATCGACACCTTCTCCGACATTTTTACGTTCTGCAGGAGTCTCTTAGTTTTATAGACTTCACGCGCTGCCTGAATTCTTATGTGAACATTTGGAATCAATAAATTTAGGGTCTTCTGTCTCACAGAGATTTACAACTTTCTCACGATTTTTCCATAGAATAGGGGCTTTACTCTTTTTTCTTTGTTTTTAAATCATGCATAAAATGGCTCAGCTGTATCGAAACTGATTCCAAGGATCGTTCTTTTCATCACGATCATAAACATTCATCAAATGAAGCAGGTGAATTTTTATAGGGACAATCCCAGGTAAATTTTACTTATTGTTTTGAAATAATCTTAGAATTAGATATAATTAGAAGTCTGAAATTTTAGACGTTTTATTAATATTATTTTAAATATTATATTTACTCATATTTTCTCAATTTAAAGTTTTTTTATTTTTACAGATCTAATCCATTTTTAATGAGGCAGGTTCTGCGTTTCAAGTCGCAGAATATCTGAGCGATGAAATATGTTGTTTTTCAAAGAAAATTAGGTAACACGTTATTTTTTCGATTTAAGAAAAATGCATTTTCCGCGAAGTGACGAGTATGGGAATGTTGACGTCTATTTAAAAAAAAACACACACGAAATGACTGAAAAATCTCGAAAAATAAAATTACCGAAAAAGCGAATTTTTGAAATAAAATTGTAAAACTGGCGAACGAAAACTGCCGATTTATAAAATATTCGACACTGTAAAATTTCCGATTTAAAACAATTAAAAGAATTACTTAATCAATATTATTATTTATTTATTAAAAACACAATAATAAAATATTTTATGAAAGAATTTTTCTTTAATGCTCAGTGTATTTTATAAAAATTATTGTACAAATTTAAAATAGCAGTAATTGAAAAAAATTGCTCAATGCAAGTGTTTTGTTGTTGAAAATGTGCATAGTAGTTTTTTGTTAAATTATTGCTCTTGTGATAAAAATATTGTTTTTGTATTGTTCTTTTGCATAGAGAATTTTTTGCAATTATTGTTATTTGAAATTTAAACAATAATTTTAAAAAATACATTGAACATCCAAACAAATTTATTTTATCAAAATATGTCATTATTGTACTGTTAATGAGTAAATATAATTTATTAAAAAACAATTTTTTTAATTTTTTAAATTCCATCATTTTCCAGTGTGAGGAATTTTGCAGTATTTGATATTTTATAATTCGGTAATTTTCTGTCGGAAATTTGAAAATTCAGTAATATTCGAGGTAATATTATGAACTTTCGGGAATTTTTATATTTGGGAATTTTCGAATTAGCTAGTATTATAAATAGCTCGGGAATTTTATTATTCGAAAATTTTCAAAGTCGGGATTTTTATATTTCGGCAATTTTCTATTTCGAATATTTTTATGGTTGATTCTGAACAAATCTTTTGCAAAATTTTCGGACACTAAGTAATCTTTGTGGATAGGGGAATTTTTTGTTCAATCGTTTGCTTTTAAATATAAAAAATAACTGTGTAAAAACTAAAAATAATAATTTTTTTAAACTCAAATGTTAAAAAATGACAAATTAAAGAAGTGGAAAAATCCCGGTTTTTATGTTCTTCAAAATTATATGAATAAAATCGTAGCTTTTTCAAGTCTCTTAAATAAAAACTGGAAAAACCCAAAATAATTTAAAAAAAAATAAAAACCTTGTAAATAATAATGCCGAATTGAAAAATGTTAAATACACCGAAGATGTATACGAGGAAATCTCTACATATAAGGAACAGAAAAAGAAAACGTCCCCGGTATAGTTACATTTTTTAAATATGGACAAACTCCGTTTGGAAATTTCTGATTTTATTTATTTTAGCATAATTCAATATTTTTAAATTTTGTTCTCCATATTTCGCTATTAAAGTGACATCGACAAAGTTTGGGGGGTTTACGCATTATTATTTACAAGTTTTTAAATAAAAAAATACTTTATTCATTAGCTGATCTTTTCAGTTTTTTATTCAAGAGACTTTAAAAAATCTGCTTTTATATATACAATTTTGAAGAAGACGAAAACAGGGAGTTTTTTTCAAATTTGTAAATTTTTAGTTATATTTTTTTTGTACATCATACAATATATCATAAAAGATCAAGAGGCATCTTTGTCAAACTTTTCTAGGTATACACAATTTTATCAAAAACTTTGATGTATTTTCCTTCGTTTCTGAGAAAAAAAAAGTGAAAATTTGATTTAAAAAAAAAAAAAAAAAATTTTTAGTCAGAAAAATCGTTCAGTGATCATAAAACTAAATGAGTTTCTTCCTTATAAAAGGCAGAATTTTGAAAAAATGTCAAAAATATAAGAGTGAGATTTTTATGAATATCGACTTTTTATATATAATAATATAATTATATATATA
>JAABKJ010002834.1:0-27078 GCA_011634705.1 Andricus grossulariae
TCTTCCCTCTTCCCTCTTCCCTCTTCCCTCTTCCCTCTTCCCTCTTCCCTCTTCCCTCTTCCCTCTTCCCTCTTCCCCTATTCCCTCTTCCCTCTTCCCCTATTCCCTCTCCTCTGTTTCTTAATTTGTTTTTAAAGACGGTTCTCAAAGAACCCGCAGCTTTGACGATTACATTTTCATTGTCGCAATCACAAAATGGAACAGAATATAAGAAGTTGGTATGTTTTTCAATGTAATGTTAATAAAATATTGTAATTTTTTTAATTTACTTAACAGAGGCATTAAGCTGTAGGCTTCGGTTCCGTTCGTTTAAAGTTCGGTTGTAAGTCAACTTTAAAAAAATGATTAGTCCGTTTAAAATAGTTCTTTGTGATACAAGTACCCTAAGTGGCACTTTTTCGGCCTAGTGTGAAAGTAGCAGTACGAGTCGGAGGCGAGGCGTAGCCGAGACGAAGAACGATTACTGCAATTAACATGAGGCAAAGGACCACTTAGGGGCCGAGTTTCACGCACTATTTTTTATCACATCAGTCATCATGAGTGCAAATATGTTGTATAGAGTCCTAATCTAAGAACCGGAGTGTGAATCCAATACAAACCAATCCAATCTAATTCAATTCAATTCAATTTCCGAGACGAAGGACGATTCACACACTATTTTTTATCACACCAGTTAGCGCAAGTGCAGTACGTTTACATGCCAAAGTTGGGGTCACAGAACTCATCGTACCATAAAGTACAGATATAAATGTCCGTCAGCCAATCAGATCACAGTGTTAGTTACTTTGTAGTACGCTTGTACCCTGAGTAAAAATTTTACGGCCTAGGCTAAGTGTGATGAAAAAGATATTGAAAATCATTTCGCTGTGTTTTAAAAATGTCTCGATATAGCTAATCTATTCGCAAGTAAATGACTGCAAAAAAGATAATAGAAAAACAGCCCTTGTCGAACGCTCTCGCAGTTTAGACCATCAATTTGATTTTAAAAATGTTAACATTTTCAGTACAGAGAAAAATTGAAGGAAGAGAATTTTTAATGAAATGTTCCATATTCTAAAAAATAACAATTCAGTTCATAAAAGAACGGACATACGAAATTTGAGCTATGCTTATATGAATGTTATTGAAGCTACGAAGCTTTGCTTATAATTTTTGTAAATTAAATTCAAATTAGATCTTCAACCTTAGAAACTATAATTAAAAATTTAATCAATTCAACCTCGTTTATAGCCGAACCTTGGGACAAGCATTAATATAATACAAATCTGTCATGTCACGTACTACACCCATGGAGTAGATATGTTAAACAAGTGTTTGCTTACAATATATATTGATTAATTAAAATAACTGCCTCGCCATGGGTGAATTTAATGACAATTCTATACAAACATTTTTACAATTTTCACCATTTTAAAAATTCTACAATCTTTTACAATCTCAACTATGAATACTGCGAAACAAATAAATATAATTTATAACCTATAAAAATGTCTGAAATAAGGATACCTTACATCTTTACTATTTTCTACAATTGTAAAATGATCACAACTTACAATTGTAAACTAAGATTTAAAAACAAAATACTCACAACTTTTATTACATGTAAATGAATTTTGGAAAATTCGAATCTCAATAACGAAACTTTGCCTTTTACTGGTAAGATTATTACAATATATTCATATTATCATAAGCTTTTTAGAGAAAATTCACACTAACAAATTATGTACTTATATTTTCTTGATATTCAGATTTTTTAGGTTTGGATACCATTAATGTGATGAGGCCCTACGTCAATTGGGCGAAACGTTGTTATATATCACGTTTTATCAAATACATTACCAGAAAACCGACAAAATTACCATGGTTTATTTACTAAAAACCTGGTCGAAGACCATAACAACAAATCAGGTTGAATTGAAAAATTGTTAAGTTTCATAAATGCAGGAGTTAAAAGATTTCTGGTTAAAAATGTAAATCTACCCTATCATTTTCAGTGCTCTAAATTGATGATTGAATCAATAAAATTCTAAATATATGTGCTCAAAATTATGTATATCATTTCAAGAAATTTTTAATTAGAAGTCAAATTAGTTTTATCCTGAGTCGCTTCAAATCAATTATTGGTAAATTGTTATTTATACATAAAAAAGGAACACTTTAATGTTCAGGTTAAAAAATTTGTAAACAGAAAAATTGAAAGTGGAACTTTCAAAGTATAAATTTAGCACTCAGAAATGTTAACGATTCAGGACTTTCTATTTAAAACAATTTAGTTTCAAATTTTTTAGTTTTGAATATTCGATCCATAATTTGTCATTTTAAATGATCAGTCAAATATTTCTCAATATAAAAAAATGGTTCATTTTTTAATTATAAACTTTCAAATTGGCTGCATTAAAAATTGAATACTTTATACTGAAACAATATTTGGATAGGATTTCAAATAAAATAAGAGCGTTCAATTATGAATCTATTAATTTGCAGTTATTATTAAATTAAAAATATTTGATAAATTTTTATAGAGATGTTTACATTTATTTAGAGTAGTGGTCGTGAGAAACATCAGATTCAAGAAAAAATTGTTTTTCTATGATTTTAGGGACCAAAGTAATGTTAATGATGATGTAATTTTCAATAAAAAATGTTTTATTTTTAATGGAAAAAATTTACTAAACTAACAAACAATTGATTGCAATAATTTTTTTACAATTGACTTTTTCACCATCTGTTTTCATCAATTTTCGAAAAATTGTTCAATTTGGATAATTGACGACTTATTTTTTCGATGAAAATATTTTTCAGAACTAAAAAGTGACAGAGCAGAACTATATGACCAACAAAATCGGAAATTTTTATGAGAAACAGAAAGCATTCTGTGAAATTGATATCAATATTCAATAATGAAATAATAGTCCACTTCCAAGATACATTGTTGCTGAATTAAGGCTAAAGAAGTTTGATTAAAGAAAGTTATCCAGGGTCGAGAAAATGAATCTAGAATTCGAAAATTTCAAAGTAGCATTATTATAAAATAGCAGCAGGCTCGGCTGTTGATTGCAAAACAAAATTTTTAGTTTAAGAAATACACTCTTGAGATACGGGGACGATGAAGAATTCAAAATTTTTAATTGGAAAAACGTATCCTGTTACGAGAAATTGAAAATTGAAGATCGCGATATCACACTATGTCAGACATTCTTTTGCTGAAAATCCGAAAAAAAGTAAAAGACTTTTTCTTTTCATCAAATGATGAAAATTCAAGAAAGATCAATGTTAATAGGCTGAAAAAAATGATTAGCACGTTAAAATTTTAATTAGATTTTAACTCAAATTGTATTGAAAGATTTATTTTAAAATTATTGTATCAAGGAAGAAGATTCCGGAAAAAAACTTAGTCCACGATGTGCATTAGATTTTTCAAGCAAATGCTATGCAATAAACATATTTTTGATAAAAAATTTTGTTTTATAGTTCCATACTGCTAGCCTTCAACTCTGCTGTTGCTCATTTTAAAGAAAACTTTTTTTTTTGCTGAAGACGTTAAAATGATTTTTTTTAAATTAAACATTTTTTCAACAAATAACTATATTCGGAGATTATTCGTGATTTTGACAATTAGAAACTGTAGATTTGTAGAAAATTTTATCCCCTTTCTTTATTAAAATTCAACTATTTTAAAAAATAGGTGAGAAGTGACAGTAAAAAAATTCAGTTGCAAAAAATTGTTAAAATAATTATTTCTTCCAAGTTTTAATCATTTTTACGGGAAAATATTTTTTTTTTTATAACACCTGACTGATAATATTATTTCAATTTTTGAAATCATGAAAAAAATTTTTTCCAGAGACTTGATTATGTCTTTTTTCGGTTCAGCGGCCAACCTGTATCAGTACAATGTTCATACGGGATATTACATTTGTTATTTAAATGCAACTCCGGAGAGTATTATTGATTAGATATTTGTGATAGAACTTATTTACATATTCCAAAGTATTTTTGATTAATAAAGTGAAGATCTTTTTTTGACTTGTTAAAGATTTATTAAAAATTTGTGATAAAAACTTATTAAGTGCCGCATATCATAAAATCTATCTGAAACTAGATTCAACATAAAAATCTAATTCCTATACCTGCAGCTGGCATGGACGTGTAGGAAATTGTTGGCGTTCAGGAAATCAGAAAAAGACAAATAGAAGAGGTATTATTTCATATCTTTGCTTTATTTGATATCAAACGCTAGAAAATTATTTGCCTGCAGAAAATAAGATAGAGGAAATGAAAGTATGGAAGTCGAAGAATGTTTGGGTCTTTTTTCCTTTGCAAAGGAATACGTACTTATGTAAAGTATCAACGAGTAGGCACGCAGGAGACTTTTCGCCTTAAGTCAAAGTTCGATCATTCAAGAAATAAAAAAAAGAGAGAGCTCGAAAATAAAATTCCGCAATATCGTCCTCGGCTTCTCGTGCTGCATACACCACCGTAAATCTTGTGCTTGGCGAAGCAGAAAATTAGGCTCCTTCGCATGATTACGGAATCGACGTACTTTGGTAATGCATGGCTTTGAAGTCAGAAAAAGACTGTTGTACTTTAAGAAACTATCCCTTTTTCATAATGTATAGATATGCACATGCAAAGGAATAGGATTGCAAAACTGAACTTCAGAACGGAATTTAGATTCTTATATTTTTATTATACTTGATAAAGTGATTGTAAATTTATTTCATTTTCGGCCTGCGTTATTTAGAATCAATTTCAGCAAGTAAAATTTGTGAGAAAGAAGAAATTCCATTAAATATTGAGAGGAAGGATGTGAGACAAAAGAAGGAATAATAGGCAGAGAAGATTTTTATGAGAAGAGAAAATTGATAGAACTAATGATTCGTAGCAAAGACAGGAGAAGTATTTTTGTGCAGCGAGAAAAAGTTTTTGCGAGAGAATGCATTTATGGAGTGGTTGTGCAGCTAGGGCTGTGCGACCTCACGCGAGTGAGTAGAACTTTCATCGGCTTCAAGTTTGAAAACCAGATGAAAAAGTTTAACGACGTCGAACTACAGGCTAACCGTTGCCGCTATAGAAATGCGTTCAGTGCATTTCGCTGCATAAAACTCCCGGGCGTGTATAAGGAGCACGAAAGTCAGATTCGAAATTCCATTAGTCACGTTGAGAATTTATTGGTGCTGCCTTTTAAATCAGAGGGATGCAATCATAAAAGTTTACAAACAAAAACCAATCCAGAAATTCACAAAAGTATACCACCTCGGTAAAACTGAAAAGCGAAGACAATATGAATAACTTTAACGTCATTTTTATATTATTTAATCTTATCGCACAGATTAATTTGCCTTGATACAACAAGATTTCTTTAGGTTCTTTTTGGAAAATAAATCTCTTTTCTATAGCAAAACCTTGAATTTCGTAATTCAAATAGAAAAATTCTTAAAAATATAAACAAGTTTCCAACTCCACGAATAAAAAACGACAAAATTTAGACAAGGAAAAATGCAAATACTTTCATTTAAAATTAATATAATCTCAAATGAAGAAAGATGAAAGAAACTGGGTGCAACTTTCAAATCCTTGTTCACCTTTTTTTTCTACCGTACTTCTTTATTTCTATTTTTTATCTTTGAATATAAACTATTTACAAAAATAAGACCTCATTGTGAGCGCATCTAAGTTTTCTGCTAGGTTGTAATACGTTAATAACCTCTGTTAGTCTTGAATTTTTATTGTCTTGATAAGGGTTTTGGGTGAAAACCAAAACTTCAGTAATTTTTTATTAATATTTTTTGTGTAAATATTTGAAGATGTAGAAACAAGAAAGTACAATCAAAAGAAAAGAAGGAAAAGGGTTTTGAGGACACCTTGTTCTTTCCTATTTCTTTATTTGTTTACATTTTTTGTTTTCTCTCCAACAATAAGAATTTCGTTATTAAAGTTTAATTTTGAACGTTGAAGAATTTGAATTTTTATTTGATATAACTATTTGGATAATTTCTTATATGTAGATCATTACTTCTATCTTGTACGATGTCGCAATTTTGGACGTACGGTCGGACGCATGTGAGAGAGCGAGCTAGAGCGGATCCGCATTTTAATCTGTTTAAACCTTATACTATTATGTCACTCTTTCATTATTTCTCATTCATTCCTCTAGCCATCTCCAATTCTTTCATCCATCTCTCACACAGTCCGTCCATCTCTAAATCTTCAACACATTCTCTTACTAGCTTCCTTTATCATAAATTCCTCTCTTACATCCTTCCCATATATGCTCCCATGTTTCCTCTTCCCATTCACATATTCTGCACAAAAACTCTTTCTATTCCCACTACGTGGCTTCCTTTATTTCGTTTCGCAATCTAAATCTTGCGATTCTTGTCCATCTTCTCTCCCCTTACCCGTTTTCTAAATACTTTGGTACTCCTTCCTTTTTTATCATCTCATAATATTTATTATATTTTGATTCTTCAATTATCTTCCTTCTCTCTATTAATTGTCTTTCCCTGTCTCTCTCCTCCAATTCTTCATAGTCTACTCCAGTTCGCTCTCCTATATCTCTAGCCTTAAATAACTGCTCACTGTCTGCTTCCTATCTCGTTAATTCTATCGCCCTCCGTTTTTCTTCTTCTACCACCGCTCAAATACTTTATTCATCAATTTGCGCTCCTTCTCTCACCATATATCCAGGCGTTCTCCAGTCTTCCCCTAGCAACTACCTTACATGGCTTTCTTGTAACTTTCTTCCATGATATTGTGATCTCACATTTAAATAAAATCTTTCATCCGGTAACTAATATACTTTCTAAAGAAAATTGTATATTTTTCATTTTGAGAGAAGTTTCTGAAAAGGATATATGTGAAATTTGTCTGAAGCAAACGTCAAGAAAGGTTGCATAGTCTTGGCTGAGTGCATTTAAGGGAGCCATGTGGACAAAACCAAGTCTGGCTAGTTTTGGTTGACAGCAATCAAGCGTGGCTTAGCAGTCAGTTATGACAATCAGACGTCATTAAATTTTTACATGCGGTTGGTCTACAACAACCTACATGTAGTACTCGGGGTTGGCACTGACCACCGAGGGTTGTTTGGAAGTGGAAGAAAGGGGCGGACGAGGAGGATACGACGCTAATGGCATCGGTAAGTAGCTTGCAGCACGCTACCCTATACGTAAGGGATTGACGACCAAAGCGCTACATGTTTACCAGATTTCCCAAGAATTTTCTGAAACCTGTTTGCACTTGGAAACATTACCAGAAGAAGCTTTCTATGTGATAAATCTTTAAAAAAAAATTCAAATGTCATTCTCAAACGCCGTTTCGCGCTAAGATTAAGCGCGTTTGCGGAGCTCGTTGATTTACGTTCTATGCGTGCATTTATACTTTAGTACAAAAAATCCTGAATATCGTAACTTGAATGGAAAACTAAATTCAAACTGAAATTGTGTTTCAATTTGACTTTGAAAAGGGTTCTCAAATCACCTGCAGCTTTGACGATTACATTCACATAACAACATTGACATTGACATAACTGAATTGAGTGCGGTCTGTTGTATTCATCTCGGTATTCACACAGTGTGCGAAGCAATCACGTAGGGTACTTCGAATAATCTAAAGAAACGTTGTCATTTTTTCAGATAGCTTTGAAATAAATACAAAATATCAAGATTAAAGCTGCAAAATAAGATGTTGGAAGTTCTTTACCATTTTCAACATATTTGCCATACTTCAAATATTGCACCTATTGTTAGAACGCAAAATATTTATTCTGTTGAGAAGTGGTTTGTAACAATTCCCTTTTGAAGCAAAAAACTTTTAATCAAAATAAGTATTTTTCGTTTTAATTGCAGCTTAGGATGCTTGAATTATGGCAAATATTTCAAATATTTTAGGGAAGTTGTAACAGCGTGCTTTGCAGCTGTGGTGTGAATTTACATCCTTATTATAAAGAAAACATAACAGCTTTTAAAAGGAGCTACTTGGACCTGAACATATCTATTATTTCTTAAATCCACGCAATTTATGTACCATGTAAAATATTTTTGTATGGAAAAGCAGCAAGGGTTAGGAGTTTACCGTGAACAGGCGATGAAGTCATTTCATTTTTATTTAAACACTATTTGGAAAAATTACAAAGTTTCTCGAGATCATCCAAAGTATTCTACGTGATTGTTTCGTGCTTTCCGTTAATTCAACAGTCTGCAGAATACGGATGCTGCATACTGAGCTTATGAATTTTGGGATATAATAATATAGATTAATTGCTTAATCAAAAAGAGTTTAATTTTTCTTGTTGGCCGAATATTTTTTAGAAAAGAAAAGTTTTAAGACTGGTTATTTTCAAAACTACACAGAAAAAAATTCTTGATTCAAGCCCAAAACTGGGCTCGTTTCAAGTTTTAATACAAACAAGCTTCGAAGGAGAAAGACAGACTTATGCACTATACCTAGTGAAATTCTAGAAACGGAAACAATTAAAACTAAGGAAGGAATGGATCCCGATTTGCAAAAAATATACATTTTTTATAAAGGAGTCTAGTGATTTTTTTCTTGTAGGTCTCAAAATAGTTTTTACCAATCCTAGAAACGAAAAGAATTTAACACTGAAGTGGGCAGCATTCTTTGGCTTGAAGTCAATCGACGCAGGCCGCGATATTGTAAGGAATGTTTCAAGAATAAATATTTTTGACTTCGACTAAAAAGTGCGCTTAACTTTTTTATCTATTGAAAAATTGCTTCTAATAGAGTTTGGAAATTTTCTAAATTATATAACTCTTAAATTTGTGCCTTAATAAAAAATACGATTAAAATAATTTGTAAATCTTCTCAACATCTACTAAATATCGATTAAAATATCGGAATCTGTTAGAAAAATATTTTTTCTATTTTCTTGAATTTCAATAATGTTTAAAGTCATATAAATAACTTTTATAATTTGGATCAAATTTAACAATTTTGGTTGGACGATGTCATGACATTCTTATGAATAAGAACATAAAAATCAAACAGCTGATAAAGGTATTACCATTTAGTGTCAACTATACGACATTTTTATTTAAAAAATTACCTTTTACTACAATATTTAAATCATTACATTGTCCGTTAAATTATTTAAATATGTAATTTAAAGCAATACTCAATTAAAAATAAAATATGATTTTAATGAAATAGCTGGGAGATGGTGTAAAATTGTTTGTACGAATGTTTTCCTCATAGAGAAAATTCGTTATTACCATGCTAGTGTAATTCAAAATAACTCTTGATAAATGAATGTGTATACCTGTATGATTTTGCTATCAAAAGTGGAACAGATGGTGCACACCACGCATGCCGAATGGCATTAGATCGAATATCCGCAGAATGCTGAATTGTAAAGCTATGATAACTGGGGTGCTGCAACACTCCAGGGAACTTCGCGAATGACAGTAGAACACTGCAACTTGACAGTTAACCTTCGTATAATTTACTGAATATTCGCTGCACTAATTGCCTTCCTTCGGGATCTAAGTTTAAGCCTATAATCCGGATTATTCTGACAGTTATTAAGTCATAGGATTTTCCCGAATTTACTTTCTTGAACTGTACTAGGAAATTTCCCCTTCAGAATCGATTTGAAAAAATTGTTCATGTCTTTAATAACTTTTTTTTCAAATATGCCCGCCTGTGGCGTTCACATTCTTGCTGCTCCCTGGGCCCGCTGCGTTTTGCACCATATTGAGCGCGCCTGGGGCGCGCGGGAATGCACTCACACTTGTTTTCATACGTTTAATGCTTGTATTTCGAATTCATTCGTTTGAAGATAATGAATATTGTAACTTAATCGAAGCACCTGCGGCTTTAACTATTATATTTTCATTGCGACATTCGCAATTCGCGCTCAACAATTAGGTTATACTCAGGAAAAAAGACACGATTGAACGATTGCTTTACCAAATCGGATTAGACGATCGCCTTCTGAATCGGAACGATGCTTCTGAACAGAATTTTTTAAAATTCTTTTTTGAAATTTTTTAATGGGATACAAATATTTGAGATTATGCTTCCATATTTTATACAAAATGTAAAAATTGTAAATCAGCAAGCGAGTGAAAATAATTATATATCAGAATGTCAGATTATGTTGAGCATATCAGTTATGAGGCAGAGAAACATACAGACAAACAGAACCAAAAAATGTATGATGTTTGGACTCTGTGAGAGCCGAAACAACAAGATCCGATAAAAACTGGAGATCAAAAATTTTAACTCACTCTTATGAATGATAATGTAATATAGAAGGATTTGCAAAGTTCCAGTTTTCTACTAGTGAAAAAGTGTGGTGCCAAAGACAAAGTAAAAAAATTATTGCAAGAAATTCTTTCCTTCTGCAGAAATGAACCTTGTATAATTTTCAACATCAATTAACGCTCTGTGATGAAGCAAACGTATATTCCAAAGGTATATTTTCTTAGAATACTAACGATTCCAGATTAACTTAATTAACTCGACTATTGGCAGCTTCATAATGCACAAGTTCTTATTACATCCGCAACGCAGGTTTCAACAGTCAGTCGCATTTATGGGTGGAGGATCCATTATGCGGCTCGTTTGCCACGTACGTCGTATGAGGTATTTAGTCTCTGCATTTGAGTAGGTTTGTCTATTTTGAAGGAAATTCTAATAGCAATTCCTGAGAGTATAGTAGTGAACGACTATTAAGCTCTAATTTTGTAGATTTGAATATATATACATATATATACACATATATATATATATATATTTATATATATATACATATATATATATATATATATATACAACTTTTACCTAATAGTTGTGGAAATTAGTGTGCTAGGAAGGTAATAACAGTTGGATTCCTACCACATGCGGCTTGAATATGTGTCTTACTACAATAGAGAGTAATAAATCCAATGTGATACAGTATCGACTTTATAAGTTGAAACTTACCGTTAGATATGATTTCGTTGTTTTCTTTCGTCCAATAGTTGATCGATTTTGGGTAAGCTTCCGAGAGACATTCTAATGTTATTTGTTGAGCGATCTGGGCACCAACCAATTGATTTTGAATCCATATCATGGGCGGAACTGAAAATTTATTGAATTAATTAAATCTATCGCCGAAACAACCTTACGTAATTTAAACTCAGACATCTCCTTGACAAATAAAGGTAGACTGATTTTCCACTATTTCAAAAAAGTTGTCTACATTGATTTCTCAAAATTATATTCCACCTGAAAAATAAGTTAAATAATGATTGTGCAAGATTTTACTCATTAGAAACAATACTCACAATGAACAACAAGCATTATTCTTTTGCTGACTGTTGGTGGTACGCCATTCGAAGCTATACATAAATATGGCCCCATGTGTAATCGATTAACCTTCGTTATGTTAAAAACAGGACCTTCGACGTTGGCCACTGCAATGAATATAAAATCATAAAGTTAGGCTTTCTAGCTAAGCTAAGTGATCATTACGCTTAACTTAAAATAGTAGTCCTCGAAGCTACCCGGAGCGGATATTCGTCCTCACTTATCTCTTTAAGCTTTAGTTGAAAGACCGTGTTTAAAACCAAAGTGCACCTCTAGTTAATATTAAGCACTTTGACAAGGATTTAAAACAAGTTTGAGGTCAAGTTAAATCCGTACATAATATTTGACATCTGCAGTCTTACAAACTTTAATTTCAAAACTTAATAATGTGTATAATATGCAGAAAACATCAATTCGAAAATTAGTAGATTTTGAGCTTGACTAAATCAGTGTGCAATTTCGAGGCACATTAATTGTGGTTGTGGGGGCTTTTTGAATGTAAAATATAATTTGAATGATTTGGTACACCCTTGCGAGATCATTAATTCTGCTAATGTTCATTTCTACAGATACTGAAAGATTGGAAGTTAATTCACATTCGTTGTACAATACACGATTGGAAAACATTATTAATACAAATGCTGCGGTCAGGTTTCTGCCCTCGCGGTTCTGATACTAATCTCCACAAATAACAGGTCATTGTTTTTGTGACATTCTCTAATCTCTGTAAATATCCGATACCGGTGTACTGTGTGCTCTCATTGGCAAAACCGATTATACCGCTGCTAGGTCGTTTGCAATGTTTGTCGACACTTCTTGCTGCACTATGTCTTGCTTACAGCAATGTTAACACAGATACGGCACGAAATGCCGCAAAACATGCAGAAAAAACGATAAACAGCAAAGATATACATTATTATTGAAATATAAAGCGGTAATTTATTCATGTGATAACCTCTTCAGGTTTCGCGAAACGTTTTATGAAAGTTATATAGAATTTCTTCTTTATATTACATATTTGATAGAAACTAGCAAAGTGTGCATAATGGTGGATCAATACTGGTATGATAAGAAATAAATAATTCATCAGTTCAATAATTTATTCATTTATTTATTTTATTTATTCACCATTTATTATTATTACCTTATAGTTTTAAAAATTTAGCTCGATCGATTGAGTATTACTTATCTTCAACATGATCAATAGTCTTTTAATCATTCTTTGGATTTATCGAGGTGTTTTAATTTTAAATAGGGATTTAGATGAAGGTTTGCAGCACATCCTTAAACTGTAAATATTATGATTTTGTAAAGTGAAAATATCTGTATCAACTTATTTAATTATTAGATTATGACCTGAAGATCATTCATTTTCTTAATTAAATTACTCAATTTGTCATATTATTTCATAGGCATGTCATGCGAGACAACAAATGTTCGAGAAATATTAATTTACGTAAAAAAAGACAACTTCGAACCAAATACATATGCTCGCTTGGATACATGGATGATTATAATATCTGGTTATATTCGTAGGGTGGGGGGGGGGCGTCGTTTGAAAGTGACTATATTTATCAATTTTTCAAGCTCAAATAACTAATACTAAAATCAAAATAATTTAAAATCAAGAAGTATTGTTTGGTTTTGTCAAGAAAATTACGGGTTCTTCAGAATTTAAAGAAACAATAGAGTTATGGACTTATTAAAAAATAATATTTAAATAAAATGCTAGTTTTTAATTTATTGTAGATGATAAGGGCAGTAGAGGCTTTCGCTCTCATCAATTTAACAATATAAAACTGGCGTCAAAGTAAAAATAAGAGTGGAGATTACAATATCCGTCGCTAGAAAGTTTTAATGTGGATTCCTATAGGATTTTTTGCGAGAAACACGATTTCGAAAAGTTTTAAATCGATACTTCCAATAGTTTTCGATATATCGATTTTTTATATTGAAATGATTGAATTTTGTTTTTGATTAAAATAATTTCTGAATATGGATTTCAATGGGAATTTTTGCGAAAAACACATTAAATAATAATTAATATTGGAATGATGCCGGTATCACCCTCATCCCTTTCCAATGTATTGTGGGGGACGGGAAGGCACCCCTGTAACTGGTCACAGAATATCACAAAAAAGTTTAAAAATTTAATATCTCGAAAATTATTCGAGATATCGATGTAAAATTCTCGGATTTGTATTTCTCGAAAAGAAATCCTACAGGAATCTGTATATATTAAGCAGCACAATCTAGATGTTGAGTTTCAAAATCCAGAATTTGAAGTATTAACATCCAGATTTTACGGCCTAAAATGTCTAGATAGCCCCTAAATAATATCCTAAATCACCATTTCCTACTGATACTTAAGCATTTAAGATTTGAAGCAGTACAATAAGTATTGTTTCAGTGTTTCAATTCTATAGTAAACGTAGTAAATATCGTCATGCAGAAATAATTGGTATTATTAGAAAATTGTGCCATTCAAATAATTTCACGTTTATAGTTTATTCAGATAATTCAAAGATCCAGTCATAAATTCGCATTCAATTAAACAAAAGTAAGTAATTTCTTTTAATTTTTGGAGTGCTGATGTTCATTCGAATTTTTTAATGATCCTATTAATATTTGTGGATAATTCTTAAAGTAAAATTTTTTATTATTCATTAGTGTGAGAATGCTCTCGTCTGCAAAATGATAACTAGTATACTACGACTGTAAGGTCGATGGGTCCATCGAGCATTTAAGCCAAAGTGCCTGGTACGTAATTACAGCAATTACTCATATGATGTCTAATCGTATCTAACCGCATGCTATGTTATCCACATCTCTGATGATTGACTTCTACGAATTATAGAAGAGATTAACAGGTACGATCTTCTGTACCGTCATCGATCTTGACATTTATTCATGCAGAATAATTCATTATACTATCTACTCCGCTCTCTCCATTTCAAAATATTTGAAACTCAATTACTTTGATAGAAAAAAAATCTGAAGGCGCTGCTTTCAGAAAATGGAGGTGACAATAATTTAATAAAATTTCTGATTTTGATAATTGAAAATTGGACATATAAAATTATTGCATTATGTGTAATAATACTTATAAATGGCTAAACTTTGAAAGTACAATTCCTATTAAACACATAATTATCACAGTTGATGTGTAAATGTAGATTATTTCGAACTTGTAAGTAATTTAAGCTAATTAAATAGCAATTTCGTTCAAATATTATAATTATCTTGGATTGTGTGAACCTGAAGATTTGCATATAAGAGGATCGTTAATAAGCAGAGATTTCATGTTTGAGTTTCCATTTCACAGCCTCAACAGCTCTTTGGTCGGATAGATAGCAGCTTGATTTCCATCGGGCCATTTATATTATTGAAAATAGGGCTCACATGCTTTCATCTGCGTATCAAATTTGCCATAAGATCTATGTAGTCAGAGAGGAAAAGCATCCTTGGCGCTTTTAACTAATTGGAGTGAAAAATGTTTTCACAGATTTTATTATTTCACTGTACTAAAAAATAGTAAAAAAATGAGTTCTTTTGATATAATTTTCCATTTCTATACTAATGAGATTAAAATTCAATAATCAGTAAATTAAAGTAATACGTTAAGTTTTTTTTAAGTAAAGAAGCGAGACGGATAATACAAAAACAATCTATAAGAAAAAATAAGTAAAAAATTATTAATTAAAAAATTACTTAGGAAATAATGAATTCACTTAGCTTATCATTTAAAATTTAAATTTAATGACAATATACGCATTATATGAGTGGTCTACGTACAAAAGGGGGTAACCAACATTTTTTTCAAAATGTGTTTTGTTTTTGTATTTTCTAATAACAACGGATGTCCTTGATACATAGCAGTTTCAGAAACATCAAATTTGTTTATAGTTTCTTACAATGATTTAACAAAGTCAAACTCGGTGCTATTCGCAGAGGTCCCGAAGTCACGGTGTGCTTGAAAGGGGTCTTAATCAAAAGTCTGCCAACGTAGGGTTTTCTTGATGGATTTGATTCCTAGGTATTTTAAGCTGAAAACCAAAATCGGTGGAAGAGGGCTTTTTGAAAAAATCGATTTTAGTATTTAAATGTTCAGAACTGCGGATTTGCGTTTTAAACATTTGAAGTTCGCATTTTTCTAGTAACTAACCTTCCATGAGAGTGGGTGTATATATGGTTTTCGAGATCGTTAATTACAAATACATTGTTAGATTTCCAAAATTCAAGATGATGGATCCAATATGGCGGGCCAATTCGGTGAAATTAATGCTGATTGTGGTAAAAATTAGTATATGAAGGTTTTCAGGGTCGCTGATTACATACCCATTATCATATTTCCAAAATTCAATATGGCGGATCTACAATGGTGGCCTCAATAAAGTAATTAAAGTTATTAAAGTGATTCCACCTCCTGAACTTCAACTAATGTTAGAAATAGTTAATGACTTGCTCAGTCGAATGTTAATAGAATGCAAATCAACAGCGCTGAATTGGGAAAAATTCTGTAACGTGGTACGCGACGTGACGCTACATGAACTGAGAGATTCCCGTTCCACCGAAAGTTCATGCCGTATTTTCGTACCTTACAAGCCTTACATTAACCCCTGTAGGTACATTTAAAACACTATAACTTTGGAACACTCAATTATTTTTGGCTCAAATTTTTCAGGGAGAGCGTATGCACGGGTTTCCAGAAAAATCAATTTCGGATTGTAACGAATACTGCAGTATTTTGCAAATGCGAACGTTTTTCCGCCGCCATGTAAAATTAAATTTTTGTTGGTTACCCCCTTTTGTACCTGGCCCCTTCAAATTTTATTATTACATTCACCTCCCGATATAAGGACTGAGGGAGAGGCGGTGCTCAGCCAAACATGACAAAGAGCATGAGAGCAGTACTCTCAGCGCGTTAGTTAAGTCAGATGTTAGCATGCGTCTAAATCCATCAGAAACGGTCCACGCGGCCCTGACTGTTCACGTTTGAATTCCCTCGATTTATGCTGATGGCCACTGCAAACGATGCTCAAAATAGTACATCGTATATCGGGAGTTTAGTGTATTAATATTAGACCATTAAGCCAAATCCCTTTTGGGGTGAACTTAATGTGTTCGGTTCTAGCCTCGTGTTACTACTGGGGATCAAGGAATTTAAATGGTAAGGATAAGTAAGGGATGCGTAGGAGAACAAATACAATGTCACATACTGCTTATTCAAACAACATACTCGTCCAACAACACCGCTTCTACACGGAAGCTGTTCAATCTATCCAACAATTACCCTAAGTGTAGAGCTTCACAAAGCCATCGTAAATCACGGTTCACATGTAAATACACAAACTGACTAATAAACCCATAGGAAAATCCATACTTTTTACCCCAAGCACATCACGTGAGCAAAGCTTTTCACTAGGGCCCATGAGAATCCAAAATTTTTCGTTTCAATCGTCCCTCACCCCGTTTATAATCTTTGTCACACATTTTTTATGAGCAACTTTCTATTATAAATCCCTATCCTCGCATACATGTTTTGCTTCCTTTACATCAATACATCTTTACATGCGAGTTCTTTTGTTTCTATAGCTCTTTATGTTTTCCCGACTTAGAGTCTCATTTACGTATTCCCACCATTCTTTCGTCGGTCTACCTCTGGGTACGTTACCATTCACTTTACCTGAATAGACTTGCATCGTCAAGCGTTAACCAAATATTCTCTAAACATGACCAAACCATATCAAAAAGTTTCTTTCACTGTTTTCAATCAGTGTTTCTTCTTCATCATATTCTTTCAGAACACACTTATTAATGATTTTGTTCATTACCATTTTATTGCATACATTCTGCAGGAATTGCATGTCGACCCTGTTCACTTTAAGCCGATTCTTTTCTTGGTACGTCCAGGTCTCGGTACCATAAAGCACAGTGTGTGCAAGTACAGAATTCTATACTACAATTTTGGCTTCATTCGTCACATTTCTACTTCTAGTAATGGCTCGTGCACTGGTAATAATCCTCCTACCCTTGTTTATACGTCTGGATATCTATTTATCCATCAGAAGTAAGTAAACTGTCAAGATACACAAAATCACCAACTCTCATAATCCTCTCTTCGTTTACTGCAATATTGCATACTGTTTTCTCATGCCTCTCTTTCAAATACAATAATTTTTTTTATTTGGTATGTTAAACCCATACTCTCTATGATAGTATTCAGTCTGCTCAACATTCTCTATAAATCATCTACTGATTCTGCCGTAGCAACCTTATCATCTGCAAACGTCAATCCTCGAACCTTTAATGTCCCGCGATCGCATCCTTGCCTAATGCCCTGCCTAATACCAAACCAATCACTCAGTTTTCAATTTACCATTGCATTCTCATTACTATCTATATATATTGTGCTTTTATTGCATTTAGAAGCCAACCAATAGGATTATGATGTCCCATACTCTTTCAGAACTTCCCAAAGTTTCCGACTTTATCCACATTGTCGAAGGCTTCTTCCGTATTAACAAATGCACATACAACTTTTCTGTCAACTCCTAAGCATTTTTCTATGATCTGTCTCATATTAAATATCTGATCCGCATATAATCTTCCTGGAATGAATGCACATTGGAGTTCCATGGTTTTTTCTTCTGTTTTTTTTTTCATGATCTTACCAATAAGTATTTTGGTAAATCTTTTGCCTGTGGTACTCAATAAGCTGCTAGTAATATAATAAGTGCAATTAACTTTATCACAATTTTCTTTCTAATGTGCAACGATAATCCCCTTTCTCCAGTCAAATAAACAAATACTCGTCACCGTTATTAAGCATTTCAGAGGCAATACTATCCACACCAGCAGCCTCTACATTCTTTAAATTCTTAATTGGAAACCTAATGTTGTAGGCACTATTTCCTATATTTTTTTACTCGCCTTAACCCATTTCCATGATAATTTCTCATTTCGTTCGAAATAATTTTGCATTTTTTATCATGTTTCGCTTTCATTTTGCCTTTGCTTTCTTCAGCTAGTATTTTTGCTTTTCTATTTTTATCTCCATAATTATTTTCCGGTTTGATCCTTTCCTCCTTGCCAAGACGAAGAAGTGAAGAATAAATTTATTATTAAATTTTGGATCCATTTATCCACTTAGTTTCATTTGTTATGTTCAATTATATGACCTCATCAATAAATTTGTTGTTTAAAGAGTGCACGCGAAACATTCGAAAATCTTTGATGTATGTTAACATTTGACGGTCTATTCGATGCTCCATTAACGCAAAGTGTAATCGCGTGGAATTTTCCGGGCCGAGTAACTTTCATTTAAAATAACTTGAAATATTCGTTTTTCTCTGGATTCAGATTATTGGACTTTAGGGGTCGCGAGGACTGAGGGTGCGGCAATATCCAAGTACATTAACCAGCAACAAGTCCCGCTGATGTTCGTCTGAGCAACGAAGCAAGGGATGATGAGACAGTGCCGGTGATGGGGTAAAGTTTGAGATTGAAAATTCCTTGGATGGCTAAGAGCATACAAAACAAATCGATTTACCACTTTCCGATACGTTACTCATGAAACTGTTCTCGTGTCCTGTGTTAGAGCGTTTTTTTTCAGGCAAAAAGACTGAAAAGGATTTATAAGTAAATTCTACTGGCGATCCTGCCACAATGTACATTTAGATGACTTCACTTCCATCATTAATTTCAATTTATTTTTGAAATAAGAGAAATTTCACGGTCTAATTTGAATTAGGCTGATTTCTCAGTGGAGAATGTTACTGAAATTTCAATGACCGGCAGTCAAAATTCCATTTCTTCACAGCATTCTTGTTAGAAAATGTCACTGTAGTTTCAGTTACTGGTACTGAAATTCTAGTCGAATTGAAACTAAGAAATCACTTGAACTTAATTAAAATAAAAACGACTGAAACATCAGGAACATTTCACTAATTTACACTGGATTTTTGCTGATGGAAATATTGAAGAACGTGTCACTGATGCTTGGTAAAATTTTATTGATTGAAATTTGAAGATTTATTTTTGAGAAAATAGGAATAAGAATTCGCTAGAAAAAATGATAGGCCCTAAGAGTTTTACATATTTTAGTTAATTAGTAAAATTTTTTATATTCAATGTGAATTCTTTAATAATGAAGTGAAAAAAAAATTATATTGGAGTTAAAAGCATTTATTTTAATTTTACCAAATTTTTACGGATTAAACAACAAGAGGAGCTGGTCCCATAATTGCCCCAATGGGTAGTCAATCAGCACATGAAATATATTTTGTAGATAGTAAGCCACAGAAGCTCATTTAATTAAATAATAAAGTGTTTCTTCATTTCAGATACAACATAGTCTTATTATCATCGTCATGTTCTTACTTCAGATGCTAAGACAAAAAACGTGATTTACAACTGCTCTTTTTTCAAATGTCATATATATGTCTCTAATGAGCCGTTTTCACGATGTTTTTTGTAAACATATTTCTCCTATTTTAACTCTTTTTGTGCAATTATTTTGCATAAATTGAATATCTTGAGTATTTGTTTTTTAAAAAACAGTTTTTTGATGAACCTAATTCTGTTTAAGCCTCGTTTTGCAATTTTGTTGCTTAATTTGGTTTTCTAAAGGTTTGAGTTGGTTTGAAAAATATACTTTCAATTATTAAACAGAGACATTAGGCCATAGACCCTAAGTCGTTCTCTAGCGTTCGGCTTTTTGCCGTTCTCAAAAGTTCGATTTTTGGTCAACCAAAAACTTTTCTTTCATTTTTGCCTCATAAGACCAACAGAAGAACTTGAAGCTGTATTTTTGAATGAAATACATTAGATTTTCAAATTTTTATTGTCTTACCTTCCTTGTTTCCGATGAGTATCAATTCACCGGACTCACGCCTCCAGATGATATTTGGGGCGGGAGACCCGGTTGCAGCACATCGCAAAGTTACATTGCTACCTTCTCTCACCACCATATCTGTACTTGTCGGATAATCCAGAATGTCTGGTGGAACTAGAACAGCGCAATAAATTATTTTGGTTAAGGTTGTAGTAAAAACTGGAGAACAGTGTCAGCAGGAAGTAAAATCTCTTGTACCTTGTCTAACAAGATTGTTTGCTTAACATTAGATAATGATTTTTTTTATTACACATTAATATCAACATGTTAATCTCCCTCAAATACAGTTAATTTTTTTCCCCTAAGTATGAACAGTCTGAGTCCTGAAAGTTAAATCAAATATTTTTGTATTCTTCGCGGTACCATTAATAAAACTATAGAAACGGAAGGGGAACTGCATTATGAAAGTAGAGCACATATATAACGCTATTTCAGCCACTAGCCATAAATGAATTATTACTTTTGATGCAATATCGATTCTATAATATTCTGGTATTACTTACCCACAACCTCCAAATATCCGACCTGACTTTTCATGGGGTCTGTATTTATCTGGCACATGTAATCTCCCTGGTCCAATTGACGAACCTCGCGGATGTGCAAGTACCATGTTCTGTGGTCAGTATGTGTTACTCCAATTCTATGGTTTTTCGTGATCACATGATTAGCAATCGTTAAAATAGTCTGTGTATTCACTCGCAGCCACGCTACCTGAAAACAACCAAATAAAATGTACCATCTCCTACATGATCCTCGTTATTTGTTTCGAATTACAAACTTTATTCTCTGAATTAATTTACTACACCCTTCAAAAACATGAGAAAATAAAACAATTTAAAATCATACCATCGTAGACTACTGATAATTAAAATACGACAAAAATTTTAATATTTCTGAATGAAAGACTTTTAATAACTGAATGGTGACAGTGCATACGGTCCTAAATGCAAATTTTCGAAAATTCGTTTTATTGACTTAAACTAATTGTTTAGACCTAACTCATATACATGTAGAAGATACTGGTAAAATATAACATTGCAGTGCATAAGGGCCTTAATGACACAAGCCATGTATTATAATAGTATAGTCTAGTGCGAATTAGTGTACGTTTTTTCAATCTAAATTCTAAGGAAAACTATTCAGCACGACAAAAATATTAATAAACGCTTTATTATAAAAAAAAAGGAAAACATATTTTTCTCAATGTTACCCTCAAAATCGATTTTTGATCATTTTTATGTCCACACTCGTTGCTTCTTTTTGCCTGCACTTTTCGTGATTCAAGAGAGCCGAAACAGGGCTGAAAGTAGCGTTTTGATTTTTTTTTGCAGAACAGGTTGAATTTATATGCGTTTGGTATTTCAGATCCATCTTTTTAGGGGTACGCCGCTCTTTTCATAAGTACTTTCTTGCTTTTCTTCTGGATTACATTTGTACTATTTATACAGCATTTGGTATTTTAGGGAAATTTTATATTTACGGATTTCCGTCAATTTTACGAGGAACTTCTCGGAAACGGTTACTTGTATCTGAATGTTCCTTTTAGGGTTGGACAGAGCATAAAAAGAACTTTAAAGTAATTTCTTGCTTCAAACAAAACATGAAATGTACAAAATTGGTACAGCTTTTAGTATCACAAACACAATTTTCCAAGGGATGCGCTCCGTTACATTCACGGGGATTTTCTCGGAGATGGTTTCTCTTTTCCAAGCGCCCTTCACGATTCGATGGAACTGCGTCATAAATTGAAACATGCTTTAATTTTTGTTTGAAATGCGAAAATTTCACAGTTCTTTCTGTGTCAGGTCCAGCTTTTTTTGTTTGTTTGTAACGTGCCGTTTCTTATCACTCCTATCTCAAATTCAAATCTCAAGAGCTATAACCAACGATAGAAATAAGATTTTTTGTCCAGAGAATCCTAATATACAATTATTCGTTATATCAGTAAATACACGCGAGCGAAGCGTGCACTCACGTATCCGGATTTGAATTTACTAAGCTTAAAAATATAAAAATTTAAAAACCCAATATATAGTAAATTTGTAAATATTAAGTTTGAAAAAATGTTGAAACAATAAATTATAATTTTTAGTTGAAAACGTCTAAAAATAAAAAATTTTAAATCTGAAGCTCTCAAAATTGAAAACTTTTAGACTTAATTTTAAAAATTGGCCAATTTCATTAGAAAGGAGTTGAAATGGTGTCATTCCTGATTCAAGCCTTCTGAATTAAAAATTTTATTTTTAATTGAAAAATCTTGAAATTGAATGATTTCAGATTAAACTTTCGATATAGGACAATTTCAAAACGTTACAAATTAAATCTTTTTACATTATGATTCGGGATATTGGAGTATTTAAAATTTGAAGGAATAATGGGGACATTTCCATTTGAGAGCGTTCAAAATTTAATAATTTAGACTTGAAAACATTTAAATTTAAATAAGTTTACATTCAACGCGATTAAAATATGATAATTTAAAATCAAATACTTAATTTAATGTTTCAAAATGAAAGCTTCTAAAAGTTTAGACTTTCAAATTGGTATTACAATAAAAAATTAAAACTGAACTTAACTAAACTGAACTGAACTGAACTGAACTGAACTGAACTGAACTGAACTGAACTGAACTAAACTGAACTGAAATTGGCTACTATGCGCGCAAAAATTATAGACATCTGCCTTTGAAGCTCAACCATTCAGCCAAAAAATGCTAGAGTAATAAGTGAACAGCCATTTGGAAGCTGAAAGTGTTCCACGTAAATGAGCTCAAAGACGTTAGTGCAAAAAAAATTTTGTGCTTCGCAGACTGAAAAATGTAAAAAAAAATTAAGGAATTTCGGGCACATTCAGGAAAATTCAAGCTTAGAGCATTATTTCTCATACAAGAGGCAATGGAAAAAATTGAAAAAATTCATGAATATGAGAAAAACATTTGTAAAAAAATTGCAGTCGACAAATTTGAGACATAATAAAAATTGTTGCTTATAATTGCAAAAATGTACAACTATACTATCTTCAGTTCTAATTAAGATATTAAAGCCATTTGAACTCCAAACTGTAACGGATAGGCTCTGTAATTATTTACAATCTCCCGGAAGGATGTAATTGTTTTTTTTTTTAAATGAAGATCGCGATATTTTCAGACATTTTTTTTTTGTTGGGAAGTAAGTGTCAGAAAGCAGCAGGGGTGCCTTTTTTTCTGCCGACCGCTGATGCCTTTCTTTGACCCGTACTCCCGAATTGTTGCCCAGGCATTGACGCTTCTTCTGACCGGCAGCAAAAAAAATGTACATATGTTGGTTACTAACACTTACTTTCCAACAAAAAAAATGTCCGAAAATATCGCGAGTTTCACCAAAAATGAAACAATCACATCCTTCCGAGAGATTGTAAATAATTACGGAGCCTATCCGTTACAGTTTGGTGTTTGAATCGCTTTAATATCTTCATTCGAAGTGAAGATAGTATACTCGTAGTTGTACATTTTTGTAATTTTAAGGAAAATTTCTCAGTATTTCTCAAATTTGTTAACTTCAATTTCATCACAAATTTGTTTCTCATATTCTTGATTTTTTTTTAAATTTTTCCCATTGCCTTTTGTATAAAAAATAATGCTCTAAACTTGACTCTTCTTAAATGTGCTCGAAATTCCTTAATTTTTTTTACATTATTCAGTCTGCAAAGCACAGACATTTTTTTTGCATTAAAGCTTTTAAGCTCATTAACGTGAAATACTTTCAGATTTCAAATGACTGTTTACTTATTACTCCAGCATTTTTTTTTTGCTGAGTTGTTAAGTTTCAAAGGCTATTAATTTTTGTGCCAATAGTAGATACATTTTTCGGCGACGAAAAAGATAAATTCACCATCATTTGCTACGTTAAAAATGGAAAAATTTTCAAATATCAAACCTCTAAAGCTAAATGATTCTAAAAAACGCTTGAAAAACAATAATTTTAAATAGGGAACATTAAAAATCAGAAATTTCTACCATCGAATGTTGAAAATTGTGAACGAATCAGAACTTCATTGAAAACTCAAACAATTGGAAATTTCAATTATTGTAAGTAAATTTAAATCGTTTCAAAATTAAACATTTTAAAATTTTTATTTGAAGCCGCGCTTCAAAAAGAGGCCTAACTAACAATTATTGAACAAGTCACCTGAAGGGTGTAAAATTTAATGGTATACAGGTATATTCAGGTGACTTATTCAAATGTTAGTTAGGTCTCTTTTGAACACGCGGCTTTAATTATACTTTTCAAAATTCAATCAGTTTAATTTTAATTGCAAAATATAAACTTATAGAAGGAAAATATCCAAAATGTATCGTTTTAAATGAAAATTCAGAATTATGAAATAGCAACCATTTGAAATTAAATAAATTAGTAATTAAACTTAAATAAATGAGTAATTTTAAACTTCTTGATTTAAAATCTTTCAATTTTTAACTCGTCATTTAGAATTATATTATTCATTCTTGGAATTTGCTCATCAAAGATTTTTCAATTGTAAATATTTTTATCAATCTTTCACGAAAAATTGGACAGTTTGAAGATATTACATTAAAAATTAAATTTAAAAAAGAAATACAAAACAAGATCGCTGTGATTCCCACATTAGAAATTGTAGAACGTTATTTTTAAAATCTTCTAATTTTTAAGGCTTGACCTTGACTAATTATTTTCTTAATTTTTCATTTGTCTGAATTTAGTCTGAAGGCATTCATTTTTAAATTGTTTAGTTATAAATCCTTTAAACTGAAAATTATAAAACTATCAAGTCTTTCAAAAATTGGAACCAATCAATTTAGAATATTTAAGTCTAAAATTATTGAATTTAAAAGTTACTATCAAGGATTTTAATATGAAATTTTGAGAGATTCATTAGTGAAATTGTCATAAAATTTCAAACGTTTGAAACTACAATATTGTGAAATATGAAATTGGGAACATCCAAAAATTAGAAAATTTCATAGCAAATATTATCAAATTTAAGCTGCTAGAGAAAATAAACCTTAATTTTTAAGCCTAAAAAATTCAACTGTTTGAGAATTACGCAATTGAAACTATAATTTTTAATTGACATTCAAAGTGATTGGATATTTCCTTTTTCCTGTTAAAAATTGAAGAACTGAAAATATGATGAACCTTGAAAGTTCAATTATAATAAAAATAATTTTGAAAATTATAAGATTTCTAGCAGGAAATATTCAATACTAATTCATTCAAACTTGAGGCGTTTAAAATTAGGCCAAACAGTTGACGTGTATACCAATAAACTGTTAGATTGACATGACAGAACAAGTCGCGTGACAAAAATACGCGAAAAGCAAGCGGAAACATAGAAGCTTTAATGTAGACAAAGTGAATGAATGAATTCGAAGATTATTATTGTTAATTTTGAAAAAAAAACTCCTTTGGAAAAAATGTAGGCCTATTCTCCAAAAAGTCCCTCACATTTATATAAAAAAATTAATTAAAGTTACATTCTGTAACATTTCGAACAAAACTGAAAATTGTGTCATTACTAAAATAAGTATTAAAATTTATCTTAAGAAATAAAATGTTTGCCTAATTTCAAATCAATCTGTTGCAACTGCACATTTTCAGTAGAGGATACCTGGTACGTGGCAATTGTGTTATATATAACGATTGAATCTAATCTACGCCTAAACTTTCTTTTTCATTTATCATTTACAATTCTAATTTATACTCACAATTAATGCAATGATTATATCGCTTTAATGCTTCAAACACAAATTGAAGAATATAATTATATTTCACTTATTCAGGAAAGCTGACATTATCTACACTTCAGTAAACGAACAAATTACGTGCTTTGTCGATAAAATGGTTGTCCACAACAATCACCCTCAAAATCAGGATCTGCTGTCAGTCACGTTAACTGATTTCCCCAATGTATAATCGGAATTTGGAATTGATTAAGCCAAATAATTGAACATTTTGCAATAATATTAAAGGATATGAATATTTCGAAAACCTATTCAGTTTACGAACTGTAATCCGTAAATTTCTGAATAAGTTGTAATTTTAATTATCATTTTACAATTATATGGATTAATATGGATTCTTGATAAAAAATTATATATCAATACGATTTTAATGCCTAAAAATTGATCAGCTTTGTCTAATATGTTCTAATTCTAATTACAAAAACTGATGAAAAAATGTAAAAAGTATACAAAAATCTATCTCTGCCAAATAAAAAATCGATTTTTCGTATTTCAATTTTTATTATTAACTCTTATCTAAAGAAACTTCCGCTGAAGTCACGTAAATCTAATTTTAACCATACACTAAAATATCTATTCATGTTTTATTCAATTTTTTTTCTTCAAATTTCTGTACTCAAAATGAAGGAAATTAAGGGGTTGACAGCGGAGCTTAAAGGGTTTCTTATTTTCCTATTTACGAGGGCTGTTTGATAAGTCAGTGACTTTTTGAATTTTTTTGCGCAGTAACTTCAAATGCATCGCTGATCCGGTCTCTATGAATAGACAACTGTAAAATCTTGATCAAACTGGGTCATTTATTTTGTGTTTGATAGCCATTGAAAGGAGAGAACCTCGTGAATGTTGACGAAAATGGAAAAAAGTGAATTTCGTGTGCTGATTAGACATTATTTTTGGCGTAAAAACCCATCACTGAAACCAAGGAAAGGCTTGATGAATACCGTTGTGGTCGTCCCAGCACGAGTGACGCCGAACGTTCAGGTCGCCCAAAAGAGGTCATCACGCCAGAAATCGTCGATAAAATCCATGGAATGATGTTGGACGATAGGAGAATGAAAGTGCGTGAGTTGGCTGAGGCTGTAGGCATCTCAACTGAGCGGGTACATCACATTTT
>JAABKJ010002835.1:0-27075 GCA_011634705.1 Andricus grossulariae
CAAAGAGTAACTGTAAGGAAACCGAAGTTTTTTTCAGCAGCAAAGAAAATCATGCCTTAGCCACCGAGTTACTGAAAACCAGATTTGACAAAGCTGTTAAGATACCAGGTTCATTGCAATGCTACACTTCCATTCCCACTCAAGGTGGAAAACTTCAACTCAAAATGTTTTCGTCCTCTGAGAAAAACGACGTCTTCTCGAATGGCAAAAAACAGAATCCGCAAAGGAGATCTGCAAAGAAAACAACTGTTGAAACTATAGCCAAATAATCGAACAGAAAGACACATAATATTACCATATAATATTACTTAACTTAAAAAACTGGCACTAAGCGTTGCACAAAGATCCTCAGCGTGAGCGCACTACGGGATATCGCGCGCCACCCGCCCTATAATGGTATCTTGTTTACGTATCGTTCTATTACTCAAAGCCCCCGAGATCTTCCTTAGATTAAACTATGTAATACCTCTCCGATCGTTTTGAGACTCGGATATCTTATTCTACAGTGTTTAAAGATTTTTTAGATGAAAGATGATGATAGTTCCTCATGTTCATCCCGTGAAAAAAAAGGTTGGAAAATTTTTTTACCTGTATTTTTAAAAACAAGAATTTGAAATTTTTCTACAACATTCTCTCATTTAGTCCCATAACATATTTTTTGCCCATCGAAATTGTTCCAGCCGTTCTTGAGAAAAACTAATTCTTTGATTTTTCTTTTGACCCCCATAACTCCCATAAAAATTATTTCTTAAGTATAATATTTTGCGAAAATTAGTCTTACATCAGTGCCAACTTACTGTAAGAATCTCAACCAGATCCGAGTAGGGGCATCATACACATGCTTATCCTGCTTTGCCCTTTCATGGATATGCACTGAACAGCTCAATTTTTAATAAAGAAAAAGATTGATTTGCAAGCAAAAATGGAATGGCTACATTTTTTTTGTTGAAAGAAAGAAATTTTCAGACGAAAGGACAAGAATTTTCTACAAAATAGTTACATTTGGTACAAAAAAAATGAATTTTTAAAATATAATAATAATCATAGTAATATAATAATAATAAAGAAAAAGGGAACACAAGAAATGACTGGATGTAGAACAACAGAAGGAGAAGGCGAGGAACGTGGAGGAGGTAGAGAAAGCAATAAAGGAAGGAAGAGAATGGAAGGTGATTAATAGAGAAAGGAGTGAATGGAAGGGAATCAATGAAGAGATAAGTATGGATGAATGGATGGTATACTTCAAGAAATTGCTAGAAGGAGTGAATAGCAAGGTGAGGGGGGAAGGTTAAAGGATTAAGGAGGGAGGCATGGAAGGTGGGAATGAGATGACCACAGAAGAGGTGAATCAAGCAATTTAGAAGTTAAAAAGGAACAAGGCGACAGGAGAGGATGTAATGGAGAATGAAGCGTTGAAATTTGGCCGAAGAAGGGTTAGAGAAGGGATTTGGGAAGTATGTAATAGAGTATGTAGAGGGGATGGACGGCCGAAGGAGTGGAGAACAGGTTTGTTAGTTCCTTCATCAAAGGAAGAAGGGGTTAGAAAAGTGGAAGATTATAGAGGAATCACTCTCATGACAGTAGCGTATAAAATATACACGGAGGTGCTCAGGAAGAGATTAGAAGAACAGGTAGAAGAGAAAGAAAGTATTCCACACAATTAAACAGGATTCAGGAAGGGGATGGGGACAGTGGATGATATTTTTGTTTTGAATTATCTTGTCAACAGGAACCTGGGACAGAAAAAAAAACTGGTCGCTCTTTTCGTAGATTTTAAGGCAGTTTTCGACTTGGTGAATAGGAAAGTTTTGTGGAAGGCAATGAAAGAAAGGTGGGTGCACGAAGAGCTGATTGATAGGATAAAATAGGTCTTTACGGAGACGAAGGCAAGGGCGAAAATTGGGGAACAGACAGGAGAGAAGTTCTGGACAGGAAGGGGTCTCAGGCAAGGGTGGCCGCTGAGCCCGTTGTTGTTTAACATATTGTTAGCAGACCTTCCAGAGAAAATGGAAAAGAAAGGAAAAGGGTGCACAGTACCAAGAAATAAGACAATATACTCGTTAGCGTACGCGGAGGTTGTGGTGCTTCTGGCAGAGAATGAAAGTGGAATGAACTTGCTAATGAAAGGATTCGAAGAGTATGTGAGAGAAAAGGACCTGACAATGAATGTAACGAAGACAAAGATAGCTTGTTTCAGGAAGCGAAAGAATGAAGTAAAGTATGGATGGAAGATAAATCGGGAAATGAAGGAAATTGTGCGGGAATTTTGTTATTTAGCATTCTGGTTCGAAGCATGAGGTGGAAATGATCTGCAGGTGAAAGAAAGGATGGAAAGTGGGAGTAAGGTGATGGGTCCAGTGTGGGGGATTGGAAAAAGAAGATTCAAAGAGAACTGGAAGATAAGAGTATGGCTGTTTGATTCACTGGTATGGTCAGTGATGTGTTATGGAGAGGAGATTTAGGGGTGGAAGGAGTATAAAAAGGTGGAAAACGTGCATGAGAGATTTCCAAAGTGGGTTATGGGAGTTAGTTGGAACTGCCCTGGTCGTATGCTGAGAGAAGGAACAGGGAGAGAGAAATTGGTGATAAGGCAGAGGAAAAGGGTCTGAAATTTTGAAGAGAGATAGGTAATTAATAATCAAGTATATTGGGTATATTGGTATATATACCTATATTGAGGAGGGCATATTTTTGCTAAATAGGCCGCAACACCGATCAGAGGATGTATTCTGAAGTTACCCAAACTGTCCCTACTAAACTTGCAAATTAAACATGATAAAATGGAGTTTTCATTTGTGAACAATGTGTGAACAATGTAGAGCAAATATTATATTTTGAATAACTTTTAAGCTATAGAAAATTTAATTCATATTACGTTGAAATACTCTTTCGCATTGTATATAAAATTTTCATCACATTTTCTTATCCATTTTAAAAACTGAAACTCTTGACACGCACCGAGCTAAAAAAATTTCAAAATACTTTGTGTTCAGAATTCTTTGTAGGAATTTTTTCTGCGTATATTAATAAAAATGTTCGTTGGCATCAAAACCACTAACATTAAAGTTCATTGAAAAAATCCGTTAATACATAATTCATATATTTTTTTTTACAGCACCAATGTATCCACCACAATGGCCACATCATCCACAAGGTAATTTAACATTTAAAATCTTTTTCCGTAAATTCTTTGTGATCCTCTAGTTCTTCTCGTGACCGGTACCAAGCGCAGTGTTCTTCCTCGATCAGTCCTCGTATCGAGTGGGTCTCTTCATTCATCAGACCCGTTCATCCCCTCTTTTTACATTAATGAATGCGCACGTAATTATCGATTTTCCTTCGATTCGCACTCGTTTCACGTAATAGCTACATTTTCAAGGTATATATGCAACCCTTTTGGTTATGAATTTATGAAAGGTCATTCAGTAGCGTAATATGAATATTTGTCTTCCCTTCTGAATGAATATTTCTAGTTTCAATGCGACAACTATTCTGAACTGTTTCACTACACTATCCCTACTAAACTTGCAAATCATACATGATAATTTTGAAGTTTTCATTTGCATGGTGACAAAATATATAAAACACCTCACATTTCTTAGTTACTTTGAAAATGCTTCTTTACATTCAATTTATAAAAATTTACAGTCAACAATGCAAAGAAAATATTAAATTTTGAATAGCTTTCAACCTAAACACTTATTATAGAAAATTTAGTTCATATTGCATTGAAATATTCTTCGGCCTTTTATCTAAAAATTTTGTCCCATTTTATTACCAATTTTCAAAACTGAAACTCTTGACACGCACCAAGCTAAAATTTTTTTCAAAATACTTTGGGATCTGAATTCTTTGCAGTAAATTGTCCTGCGTATACTAAGAAAAACTTTTGTTTGAATCGAACCACTAACACTGAAATTCATTGAAAAAAACCGTTAGTAAATAATTCCTATATTTTCTTTTTACAGCACCAATGTATCCACAAGAATGGCCACTTCAGCCACAAGGTAATTTAAAAACTAAAATAAATTCCATAAGAAATATTGCAGTGTTTTTCCAAATCCTCTAGCTTTTCTGGTTATCGTAGGCTACGTTAAAACCCCCTATATTAACACGGTTGGATGTCCGTCCGTCTGTCGCTTACCACTCTAATTAGGCTATTTCACAATCTTTACCTGATCAGAAAATATCGTATCGTCTGCTATCGCGAATACGGAGTATGCTAAACGCATTGCTGTTCTTATGAAAATCATCACAAATGTTGTGTGTGTTCTTTTTTTCAATGTAAAATGTGACATTGCATCGGTTGTTAAATTTTTTCTCGGAAAAAGTGACAATTCTGCTTTTGGTTACGTGCTATTTTAAAGTTGCAACAAAATGAAGTATACTAAAAAATCAACGGAGAAGATGTTTGTCAGAGGTTATGTAGAACTGACAAACCTTCGAAGAGAAACAGATGCGAAACAGAGATAGTGTAGTTCTGTTTTACTAAAAAAAAATTTAAATAATGTTAAATGAATAACTGAAAAGTCCGCAGCGTGATTTGAAGCTATGCTATGTTGAAAAAATTATATTATGACCGCTGTGACTATTATTATTAAAAAAAATATATAATACCCATTTTAAATCTAAAACGCATTCCAGATTTTGATTGCGCAGATATTTGCATTTATTTTTTTTATGATGAGAAATTTAAAAAAAGCATTGGATTTACCTTTTTCGGCGTCCAGGTATTTGTTTACTTTCTGAAGTTTTACGTAACCTCTACTAAGCAGAATTTCGGTCGATTGTTTAGTATAATTCATTCAGTGATAATCTTGAAATAGCAAGTAACTAAAGAAGGATATTTTCTCTTTCCGAGTAAAAATTCAACAATCTTCAACATCTGGTCTGACAACACTGTTCCTGATAACATTCTGCAAAGATTGGTAGCTCTAAAAAAGTATCCAGAGGTGAAATTTTCATCTCCAACTGTCCCGTCTGCCGCGTAAGGTCATCCGCGACTAGAGACCTGGCTGCAAGGAACAGTGTTGAACGATCTTTTCTTGTGTAAATTTGCCGCTCTTGCTTACTTTCTAGGACAGAAGGAGCAGTAGTGGATGACGTACACGTTCCGGTTGCGTCGGGATTGGTTGCTTTAAGAAACCATGATCGTAGCCTCCGGAGCCTACAACTTCAACCTATGTTACCTCCAACACTCGCGGCCGCTGTGTAAGCATAACAGCCATAAAAGACGAACTGCAAATTACACCATGCTTTTAATTTTTTATCTACAACATCATAGCAAATGATTTCATACATAGTATGAAATTAACTAATTACATCCTCAAATCATCAGTCACTTGACTTAGTCCGTGGCTATGATGTAAAACCGGGTTCTTTAAACCCGAGAACAAGTTTGGGGGGGGGGGACAATGAACCCTACCGAAGGTGTTCTAGCGTTGTCGTCGCGGAGAGACTTGAGCTTTCCTCTCATGAATTTGAAGGCTATGTTGGCTGTAGCATTGCTACTGACAGGGTTCCCATGCCAGACAGACAGAGAACGAAGAGGAAAGTGACTAAGAGGAACACCCAAACCCATACATTTTAATGGAGAGACTTTTGAAAATTTGGAAAATTTTGAAACGCTTGTCGCTTCCCGAGGATCATCGGGGCGCCCCTGGAGCCACCGCTGGGGGCCACAGCATGCGGGGCGGTGTTTGTGGTGAGCTGCGAGATGGTGAGGCAGATCTCACTAATCAAACAGCTGGCTAGCTAGAACATCTGCGACATACGGTAAGTAGTGAAACATCAACTGTACCTGCTGAGGATGCTTTGACTAGTGTCAGCTATTTGCAGTCAACTACTTCAACAGAAATACCGTGGGAGAGCATCAAGTGGGATACCACAATGAATGAGGAATTGATGCATCTCTATTATGAAAGTGCGAAGTTTGAAACCCCACGCGAAAAAGGATACAATTTTATAAAGAAATTTGCTGCAGATTATTCTCAAATAGAAAAAGATGCACTAAGAGATCTTATCGCTGAGGTGCAGGACATCAGGACTAATCTGCACATCTCAGAAGATCGAGCAATGGAGATTAAACGACAGGTTGATTTGGCGTGGAAAAACGATAGCAATGAACATCAGTTAGAGGAAGCCGCATCACACGAACAAGCAGCGGCAATGGATATTCTTCCTCAACCTAGCGATGATCCAGCACCAGCACATCCTCCAGAGGTAGATGGCCTAATACAACCAGAGCCAGAAGCAGAGGTTCAACAACCAAGAAGGTGATTAAGATGGACATACCATATGAACAGAGTTGTAAACGCTTTTATTTTTTGGTAAAGAAAAGTGGGCTAAGTGTAAGAAGAGAACATCATAGACCCTTCTTGCTTAAGTACCCAGAATTAGCCACAAAAATAAAAGATCAGAATATAACAGATCAAAAACGTTTAATATCTGTAAACAGATTGCTTTCGGCTGTTGAAATAGTTGCCATCGCAATGGAAGTGGAACAGCAGCTTCCTATTGATGAACATCTCTTAGAAGATGTGGACAACGAAGACCTGATTGAAGCTGAAGGAATAGGTGCTAGGGATAATGAACATCAAGTACCGCATCCACTAGAACCATATTGGGACATTAATAACGATGATCTGAACATAGCAATCACAGAAAAAGTACAGCACCTTGAAAGAAATTTTGGTCATGCTTTACTAGAGTTCAGACATGCAGAACCAACACAAAGGTATTATCTGCCTAAGATGAACATCACAGATGATCTGCATGGACTAATAGAACACCTAAACAGCAAGGTTTTACCTATGCATTTGAACGCGACACAAACTGCGTTAGAGCTGCCAACTCTTGTATACCGCGCAGCTATGGAAACCGTTAGAACGTTGGGCCACAGAACTAGGCCTACAAATGCAGTCTTTGCTCCAGGAAGGAAGCGACATCCACCATGGAAGATCAGGTTGGATATGGATGTCAGAAAAGTAAGGTGCGAATTGGGTTGACTGACATAATATAAAAAAATAAATAGAAACAAAAAGCTGATACACCATGTTGCTAAAAGCATCCACCCTTGGTACATCGAGACACGAACATCAGCAATATTGGATGAGATTATAGACGCCCAACGGCAAAGACTTGATGTTCTTACTGCTAGAATGCGTCGGTAAAAGAAAAGTAGTTCAAGAAGGCAACAAAATCGAACCTTTCAGGCAGATGAAAGAAGGTTCTACCGTGAACTGAGTGTGAAGCAAAAAAACCAGCAAGACACGGAATTGCCTTAACTGGAAGACTTGACTAACTATTGTTCGGGTGTTTGCGGGAAAACGAACAGAAGCAATTTAAACTCTGCTTGGTTCCAACTAGAGAATGCAAGAGCTAGCAATAACCCTTAAATGGATCTGATCAACATCACAGCTTTAGATGTTTCAATTACTTTGAAAAGAACAAACTGGAAAGCTCCAGGTTCGGGCATAGTGCACAACTTCTGGTACATGTACCTGACTAGTGTGCATCCTGCGTTGGCACGGTGTTTTCAGAAGATCATCAAACAACCAGATCTGATGCCAGGCTTTAAGCTTCAGGGTACTACATATATTTTGCATAAAAAACCAGACGCTCAAAATCCATCTGATTTTCGGCCGATAGCCTGTCTTCCAACAATATATAAATGTGTAACAGCTATCATAGCAGATAAGTTTTATTCTCACTGCGACGAGAATGACATCCTTACAGAAGAACAAAAAGGATGTTGCCAAAACTCGCAAGGCAGTAAAGATCTAGTCAGCATAGACGCTGTTGCCAAGACACAAGCTCGTAAACACCAAAGAAACTTGCACATGGCATACATTGACTACATGCAAGCGTTTTCTTCCGTACCACATGACTATTTGCTTGAAGTCTTAAAAATATAACAAAATTTGCCCACGCATCATTGACTTCCTAAGTCGTGCGATGATGCTTTGGGGTACAAGAACCAAGTATTTTGATCATGGACAATCAAGGATAACTAGATCAATACGCATTACAACGGGTATATTCCAAGAAGACTCCTTCAGTGCATTATGATTTTGTTTAACGATGAACCCACTGACCAAAACACTAAATAGCATATCTCATGGGTTCCGAATACATGATAACAATGATGGTCATCAAGTGACCCATCTTATATACATGGATGACCTGAAGCTATACGCTAGTTCGGACCAGAAATTGCAGGAAGTGATCGATGTCACAAAGCAGTTTTCCAATGATATCCACATGGTGTTCGGATTAGATAAATGCAGAACAGTACATTTAAACAAAGGAGAATTAGGGACCGCAGAGATAGAGAACGATTTCGAGAATGAACGACTGCCTTCACTAGAAGACTCAGATTGTTTCTGAAGAGTTCTCTTAACTCGGCAAGTTAGAACAGGGCAATCAACACCTGTCCCTGTCCTCACGTAATCCTTTGGGCTCATCGAATGGTCGAACATCGACCACGAACGATTAAACAGAATCATCCGCATAGAAATGACGAAGCACCGAATGCACCACAGTAATTCGGCGATTCAAAGGGTAGTTCTATCTCGACATAGAGGGGGTAGGGGCATTGTAGATGTCAGGAAACTGTGAGAGTCACAAGTTATATAGTTGCGAGACTATTTTAACAGCAAGCGAGATGTTACGCTTTACAGCACCATCTGTAAAGCTGATCTTGACTACACGCTCTTGAATTTGTCCTCAGAGGAGGCCTTGAATATCAGGTCAGAACCCATAGAGGAATCAGAAACGCAATAGAGACAAAAAACCATCCAAGTCGAGCACCCCAAAACTTTCGATCTGCAAGAAGTGGATAGTGAGGCATCCAATATTTGGCTGAGAAAGGGCGTCCTGTATCCGGAAACGGAAGGATTCGTTATTGCGATACAGGACAGGGTTGTCAGTACCAGAGATTATCGCAAACACGTGCTACATCAAGACATGGTTGACCGGTGCCGATTATGTCGAGATACCAACGAATCCATCGAGCACATTATTGATGGTTGTCGCGTAATAGCTCAAAGAGAATATACGCATAGGCATAATGATGTGGGGGGCATTATGCAACAACAACTTGCCTTGAACCTAGGACTCTTAACAGAATGGATGCCTTTCTATAGATACATTCCAATGCCCGTTTTAGAAAATGAAGATTACATCTTATATTGGGATGTCACTATCCAGAAGGATCATTACATCAGAGCCAAGCGACCGGACATCGTAATGCGAGAAAGAAAAGGTGGAAGAGTCTAAATCATCGACATTGCTTATCCACTTAACCGAAATTTGCAGGCAACCTATACAGCCAAGATCCAGAAGTATAGCGAGCTAAGGCATGAAGTAAATACAATATGGAGGAATGTGACACATGTATCTATTCAACCTATTGTAATTTCAGCTACAGGCGATGTGCACGCAAGATGCACTGAACATCTTAAACATTTAGGATTCAGTAGGGTACTAGCAGCAGCCCAGAAGGTAGTTTTATTAAACACCTGTCGGATTGTAAGAAACTTTTTGGACCATCAGGAAGCAGGCGACTAAAAACCTGTGAGGTGGTAGATGATAGCTCTAAGAAAGAATCCAGTAGCGACTGGTGTCATCTTCAACGCTCGCGGCCGCTGTGTAAGGATAACAGCGGTAAAAGACGAACTCCAAACTACACCATGCTCGTAATTTTGTACCTACAACATCATCGCAAAAGATTTCAGACATCGTATTAAAGTAACTTATAACATCCTCATATCATCAGTCACTTGACTTAGTCCGTGGCTATGATGAAAAACCGGGTTCACCCGAGAACAAGTTGATAAAAAATAATCCCTACGTTATACCTTCCGCTCAGAAAAGAAAAAGTCGCTTATTAATGAAGCGGCTTTTTCGACAGAAAGCGCTAAAGCGTAGGAATAAAATATTTCTTATACTAAATAATTTTTATTGAGAGCTTACATCATTGACAATATTGTAATCAGACATTTATTACATGCATTAAATGTAGTTATAAGGTTGTTAAAAGAGAATACCTTGATTAGATACAGTTGATACCTGACAAGAGCAATGTCGGATACTTGAAAATCAAATGCCGAAATAACGCGAACCGGAATAATTAATGAAATATCTTGGGGTGGTTCGTCTTCGAAATAGAAAGTGGCAAGCAAAAAGGCGCGCTTTACGGGGGGAGGGGGGGGGGGGTAAAGTCTAGAAAACCTTTGGAAGAAGATGCTTTGCGGTGCACAGGATAACTCCTCAACGGATCACCGGAAATAAAAAAATAAAGATTTCGATAAATTAAATGAATACCTATAACACAACGGTCTGTTTGCATTTTTGAAATTTTTTGTATGGTTTTGGCGATCAAAAAACTGAACAGTTCAATTTTTTGCCTAAAAAATCCGCCATTTTGTTTCTGTAAAATGGCAACAACAAAAAATTGATCTACAAGACCGTTGTGTTCTTGCGATATATCTGTGAAAAGTGTATACCAAATTTGTTGAAGATCGCTGCAATAGTTTTAGGCACGGAAAAATTTCAAGGGTAAACTGAGTCCATTTCTTTCTTAGGCGAAGGTCCTTTCTATGAATCGAGAAAAGGAACTAAAGAAAAACCCGAAAGAGAGACAGAAAGTAGTCTTTGACCACCTTCATAGTGGTCAAAGGCGACCCTTGCTGCCTATGTCTACTGTTCTCTGCTCAAGGGGCGGAGACTTACAGCTCTGTAACTTGGCAAGTTTAGCTCCGATCGACTTAAAAGTTTATCGATGCACGTTTCTTTGCAGGATCATGTACAGTTTCCTTCGCCAAATTCCTGTACAGGAAACGTCAATATTTCCTGTACGGATTCGTCTGCGCGAACCTGTACAGGAACATGTACAGGATCCTCCAAGGTTCCTGTACATGAATTTTCAGCTGGGGGTTGAGTAAGGATGTTTTGGAGTAAGGATAGATTTTAGATCAATCTGGAATTCACTTTTCGCTTATTCAAACAACACACTCGCCTCACAACACCGGTCTGACACGGGTTGCTGATCAATCTTTCTAGCAATCACATCAGGTGGAGAGCTTCACAAAGCTATCGTACGTCACAGTTGGCACAAAAACATACAAACTGGCTGATAATCCTATAGGAAGATCTATACTCTTTACCCCGATCACATATACTAAGCAAAGCTCTCAACGAGGGCCCATGAATATCCAAAATCATTAGTTTCAGGCGTCTATTACACCGCTGAAACTCTTCGTCACACATTAATTATAAACAATTTTCGGCCACAAATCCCTATCCTGGCATACATATTTTGCTTTCTTGATGTCCCTACATCTTTTCATGCATGCTTTATTATTTTTATGGCTCTTAATTATATATTTTCGGTACAGAGTTTAATTTACATATTCCCGCCATTCTGTTCACTTTTGTCAATCAGTGTTTCCTCTACACCAAATTCTTAGAGAACCCACACATTACTGTGTATCTTGGAACTTCTAATTGAAAATAGTAGGTAAAAGTCTTTGTGACATCGTTACGACATCGTTATGACGTCTTTGCGACATTTGACTTATATTTTACGCGAGCAGATATTTCAACTCGTATACATGTAAGCAATTTTTTTAAACGTTTCACGTAAATCTGAAACCCCGTTTTTCTTTAATAACAGATTCAAGTTATCGGAAATTTAATTTTAACGCAAATATAGTAGAGAGAAGAAAGTCGTCATCTTCAATTCTGTTGACATTTAAATTATTCTAAGATATTGAAATTACGCGGAATTTGATACATGTTATTAAACTAATAAAAAAGTTCATATATTGAGATGCATATGTTTTTAAGCTTTTATTACAAACTTACCTGTTGTATAGGATAAAAAATATATTAAAATTATACATTAATAATTAAAAATCTTTAAAGTCCAATTTTTTGTATTGCTTATTGATTTAAATCAGTTTTCGATACAGAAAAAAATCCTATACACTTAATAAACAACTAGTGAATAGATTTGCACACACTTTGTCATCATTTTGTACATTTTACCTTCCATATATTGCGTTCATTATATTAAAATGTTACAAATAAGACATACTTATTTTTACACGCTTTATCTGACAATGAAAAACCGACGAAATTTCTGCGTACATTCAAAGAAATACAACTTCCCTTATATCAAAATTATATTAAAATTAGATCCAAATATTTAAAAAATATCTAATGAAACTTTCAAATTACTTATTGATTACAAATAAGAGTAAAATTAGAACAAAATAGTTGATTTTATCAATTAGATTCATATAATTATTGAAGACATTCTATATCAATATTTTTAAGAACTAAGAAACTATAAACATGTAAAATATAGTCCGAAATCATTTACGTAATTCTCTTTGGAATTTCTTCGCAGAAGGTATTGTTATTCGTGCGAGAAGAAACAAGAAAATTTACTACCGCCCGGTTCCGCCACTACCAGGTGGGCCACCTTCAGGGTTTTGTGCCGACAGCATGACGAATAAGATGAAACCCGGCACAATGAACATCCACTGAAAATAAAAAATAAAAATAAAAGATTATCTCGTGTGTCTTTCAAATTTTCTTTAAAACCCATCTTTCGTTTAATCGAGAACTTTAGAAGCAATTGTCAGGGACTTATTTTTACGAACTCGAAATCGACAGGTAGACAATTATAAAGTTTGCTGACAAAAGTCAGTAAATACAACCGTGAGAATAGATACAACATTTAGGAAAGAGTCAGTGCTGAATTATATTTTGACGCGCAAGGTTTCATCAGTTGTGTACCTGGTCTAGAGGAACTTAATAATTTTTCGAGCCTATTCAATTTGATTTGTTTCAAATCTTAAATAAGTTTATAATTGAGAAATGTTTGCAACTCTTAATAAGGTTTTTGATTGTTGAGAGTTTATTCCTGACGCGACTGTTCCGCGCGGTCACTTTTCTGGGTGTCAGTCGCTCGAGAGCTTGCGATCGCGTGTGTGAGGCCTCCGTGTTGTTGCTCGCTCGGTTGGCTGGGCGGTATCCAGCTTTCTCTTTTCAGTTTCGTTTCGACTTTCGTGCCAGGCACTTTTGACCTTTTCCTGTGACCTAGTCCGACCACTGTCTTTCGGTCTGGTTTTGACTCTCACAGGAAGAGTTCGTGAAAGAAGCTGAATTGAAACACAAGTCTCATTTGTGCCGCGCTCGCGATTTGAGGTGTCTAGTGTTTCTCCCCATTTTGGATTATTGTGAAGTGAATGTAATAATGATAAAGTAAAGCCCGTCGTTTTTGGGGTCCTTCTGGTGTTGAGGGAACGAGCCCGGCGGATGACATACACCTTCAGTTGCGTGAGGATCCACCCCTAAGTGAGGGGTCGTAGTCCTAGCTTCCGGGGACTACATTTGTGCTAAGTTTTCAAAACAAACAATATTTTTTTGTATTTATTATTTACAATAATTTCTTGAGATAAGCACCCTCAACATATGCTATTCCTAGAACTGCTGGCCTCGTGTGACCTCGGAATATGGTGATGTGCGGAGCAAGGGAGGCGGTGCTCACTAACTGCTCACTCATGCGTAAAACACCAGCAGCAAAGGGACAAAGGAGCAGTGCGCGGATACTCACGTCAGTATATTGCGTAATATTAGGAAATGGTTTACACGCCACTGACTGTTTATGTTTGGATTCCCTGAGATATGCTGAAGGCAATGCCCGAAACCGTGCTTATCTCAAGAGTTGAGTGTATTTGCGTTTGGTAACCAAACAGGGTAAATCGTGGGCGCTGTGGGGTTATGTCGTTATGCTTATCTGCTGGCCCTACAACCAGAAAGGTACTGTGTTAATGGCTGGACGGCCTTGTATCTATGAGATATCGGTCATGGAGAGGTCAAAGTTTCAGCGGATAGCTTACAGCTGGCGAGTGCCATAAGCGCACCTATTATACTTTTTCTTCGAACATAAAATATACCCACCTCTGGTTGCTTTCAGGACATGAGTATAGTGAATAGGGTAGACCGGGGCAAAACCGACCGGAGCACAGTGGTCCAGAAATGGATTTTCGAGGACAAATTAAGCTAGAAGTCGTAATTTTTGGTCAATTGTAAATTAGAAAAAAAAAATAAATACTCTGCATAAAATTCTGCATCAATCCCTCGAGGCCAAATTTCAATTTTCATTTTGTGTTAAATGTTATGTTATTAAACAATTCGAAAAAAATCAGATTTCCTAATAAATTATTTTTTATCTTCGTGTAACCCCATAAAGTAAAACAGAAATCAATAGAAATTGATGCACAGATACACAGATTCTCTCTTCATGAAAAATCATCTTTAAATACATAACAATGTTATTTCACATTGAAAATGTTGTTAGGCATGAGTATTAGTCATTTTTATTAACAAATTATATAAAAAATTGCATTAGATTCGTGTGTTTTCACAGAAAAATATTTTTTTTTTTCACAAGGCCTTGCTGGCCCATGACTTTTCTGTATTATCTAGATGAGAACATTTATTCTAAATCAAGAATTTCAATTGTTAATTACAACTCATTTAAACTATTGCGTTATAATATTCTTTTATTATAGAAAAAAAAAACTTTTTACTAAGGCATTTTTATTCTAAATCAAAAATCCAAATGTTTATTGACAAATGTCATATGTGAACAAACTTTAATATTTCAATTTTTATAAACAAGAAACTATTTTGAACTCATTACATTTGCCTGAATTACTTATTTGAGTAAAGCTGCTGCTCGAGGAATCTTCTTTAAATGCAGACTTTGAAATTCTAGTATGGCAATTAGTAAAAAAAGTTTTACTGAATCAAAATTACGAACATAATACAATTGCGTAGATTATTTTTTAATAACAATTGAAATTCTTCATTTAGAATAAAAGTTCTCAGCTAGATAATATAGAAAAGTCATTGGCAGCAAGGCTTTGTGAAAAAATAATATTTTCCTGTAAAAACACAACAATATAATGCAATTGTTTATATTATTTATGAATAACAATTTTAATTGCTGAAAAAAAAAATTCCCAGCTAGATAATATCACAGTCATTCGCAGCAGCTAGTCTTCGTGAAAAAATCATTTTTTCTGTAAAAACACACGAATATAATGCAATTTTTTATATGATTTGTTAATAACAATCACTAATACTTATGCCTAACAAAATTTTTAATGTGACGTAACATTGTGGTGTGTTCCAAGATGATTTTTCATGAAGAGAAAATATTTAATCCTACAAAAGTTCTACAAATATATATTTCTTTATAAAATTTGTTTATAACATCGGAATTGTTGCTTCAGTCATTTATTCTTATGATATTTGTATCTGTGCATCAATTTCTATTGATTTCTGTTGTACTTTACTAGATTACACGAAAATTAAAAATAATAAATTGAAAAATCTTTTTTTTTTTAATTGCTTAATAACATAACATTTAACACAAAATGAAAGTTGAAATTCGGCATCGAAGGATAGATGCGGAATTTTATGCAGAGTATTTTATTTTTTTAAACTTTAAGATGGACCAAAAATTATGACCTCTAGCTTAATTTGTCCGCGCAAATCCATTTCTGGACCACTGTGCGGCGGAGCAAGAGCAACTTTGCAAATAACATTGCTATTCCTTGATCATTATAATTCTTCTTTCTGTCAAATAATCACTTTTATTAGATAAATGGTGTTATAAACTCAAATCTTAAAAATTTACTTTATAAAGGAAAAACTATGCAGAAAACAGTTTTGACAACTAAAGAATGGAAGATTTGCTGGCAGGAATATAACGTTTGCAACATTAATTGAAATAATTACAGAATAAACATTTCATCTACTGGTACATGAAACATTATTCCATCAAGTAATTATAAAAATTAAACTTAATTCAAGTCTAAAATAGATTAAATTTATGAAATAGCTGAGGCATCACTATCAGGACAAGAGCAACCAAAAAAATAGTTGAAAAATGCTTGGCTGGTAACTCGTATAAATTTGGTCGATAATACGATTAAACTCTAACCTACGAAGAATGTTAACGAATAAGAAGTCATACCACTGTTATCACGATTTTTAATAAAAAGACCGCTTACTTCTTGCTGCGCATGTTTGAAAGTAAATTTTTCAATTCATATAATCTAAAAGAATCAAACCATAACATTTTCACATAAAAAAAAAACGAAAAAAAACCGAAGTCGGTCTTCTCCCGGCACGCGGGACAAGATCGTCGAAATACAACTTGTTATGTATTATATTGTTTATAGAGCAATGAATGCTAACCTGTCAGTTCTGCCCCGGTCTACCCTACTTCGCTTAATGCAGTGACGAGAAAAGAAACCAATATTTTTCCAGTAATTTAAATTTACAACTTTCAAAGCTAAAAATTTGTTCATTTGTAGAATTATTCAAAACTAAATTGCAAACTGAAACATTTAAAACCCAGCAATCTTAAGTTGAAATAAAACGTTTAAAATGTACAATTTTAAAGCAGTACACTTTGGACAATCTCCAAAGGATAACCATGCAAGCTTGAATAGCTTTAAAGCGGAATACTTTAAAATTTGTAGCGTTCCAAATTGAAAAATTAAAAGATTTAACTGCCATTTTCGAAGGACCTCGCACATTCCTTATATAAATTGTGTTTCGGTTGAAATGACTTAATTTGATATATTTTTCAGTTCTACAACATATATAAAATTAGGAAAATTTGATAGAAACCCAATTGCAATTAAATCAATTATAATTTCATGTTAATCTCAAGTGACATGTAAAATGATTGGATCGATTTCCCTAATAAGAATTGATTAGATGTGCGATCGTATGTAAAATAAAATCTTTGTCATTTTCACCGTTAAAAAATAAAAAATTTCAAATTATCAACCTTTAAACTTGAATTATCCCAAAAAACGTTAAAAAAAAATAATTTCAAATTGCAGATATTCTAAATTGAACAATATTTCAACTGTGTAGCATTGAAAACTAAACGACTCCTAACTTCTTTAAGACAATCTTTAAAATTGAACAATTTCAAATCGTTTAATTTTAAACACTTGATTCAGATTGTTATCTTTTGAAATAATCCATAGTTGAATATTGTTTAATTTTAAATAATTATGTGTATATTTACAAACTATAATTAGAAATTGGACATTTTTAAAGGTTTAAACTTTACACAGTTCAATTAGGAATGTTTGAATTTGAAATTATATGATTGAATGGAATAGTTAACAATTAACACTTTCTAAATTAAAGCCTTCGAAATTAAACAATTTTAAGTTTTTGTGTTAAAATTAACCATTTAAGGATCAGGCATCGGGGTCCGGATTATGCCAAACCCCAGCAAGTCATATTACGTCAAGTCAAATTGGCGACAAAACACATTGGAGAAAAGTCAAATTTGCGGCATGTCACATTCATGAAAAAATTGTAATCCACAAGTAAGTCGTAACGATGCACAAGTCACATTAGCGGCTAGTCACATTGCAGCATTTTTTAATCGTAAAAATTCTAAGTCCACAGAAAAGTGTAAACAATGCAGCAAGTCACATTGCGGCATTTCACATTCCAAAACATTTGAAGTTCATAAAAAATTGGCAAACATTAGTGATGTGACTTACATTATTTCTGTGTCCAGTCACAGACCCCCAGGAGACATTGAAAAGGGTTAGGAAAATGACTTACATTATTTCTGTAACTAATCACAGGCGTCTCTTCTATTTCCGGTCCCGATAGACAGGGAGACACAGAGGTGAATTGCCACGAATGTGACTTGCTGCACTTTTGTCAATTTTTTGTGGACTTCAAATTTTTCCAGGTGAGAAATGTCGCAATGTAACTTGCCGCGAATGTGACTTTTCGCATTGTTACCACTTACTTGTGGACTTCAATTTTTTCCTAAATCTGACATGTCGCAGTGTGAATGAAAGCAAATCTGACTTGCTGCCAATGTGACTTGCCGCATATGTGACTTGCCGCAAATGTGATTTGACGCAAATGTGATTTGCTAAGGGTTGTCATGGCCCGAACGCAGCCAATGCGAAAAAAATAATTCGAATTGTGATTGATATTAATAATTTTTCTTGAAACATGGAATATGTCTAAATAATGAATATGTTACACTTTGTTCATCGAACTGTTCTAATTTCTCCTTTTTTTCCTAAAATTTGCAAAATTGTACCACAAAAATGTAATATTTTAATTATTAAACAATTTGAAGTGATTTAAAAAATGTTATAAATTGAACATTTCCACCTCAAACATTAGAAAGTGTATAGAACTGCAAATCGAACTCATTCGAAATTACATAATTGCTTGTGATGCCAGGTTATATTTACAGTGATTGGATACATTTTGACTAAAAATGACAAGCTTTCCAGTCAAAAAATAAATTCAATGACATTTTCCAGTCATTCAAGGTTTCAAAAAACTCTTGATCATTTCCCGGACTATAAGTAAACCTGTAATTGAAGCATCGGCTCAAAGAACCTTTACAAACAGATGTTTTGACTCACTGGAATCTATGTTACATAGTTCTCTTGATTCAGAAATTTGTCCGCGATAGCGTTCAGGTTTAGATTTAAATACTGCATTATGTCACTGATTATAAGTATACTTGTCATATCAGACAATGAGGTTATTATCTCTTATAAGACCCTACATTTTTTACAATTTTAATCTCAGTTCTTATTTACTGCAGATGATAAATTATCATCATAACTATCATTAACAGAAGTCTTTTCTTTTTTCTTGTAGTTGCGATAAGCTTCCATGGAGACTTTAGCCACTTTATTATTTAGATGCTCTCATTTAAGAATATAAATTTTTCTTTTTCAATGTATAAATTCTTGAAAATAAACCAAGACTCTTACGATAAAATTTGGACAAATACCATAAAATGCTCCTATTGTAATTCCTGAAAACAAAATAAAATTTTGTTTCTTCGGACAAAAATAAAAAAGAGGAAAGAAAAATGAGAAGGCAACCAACCAAATCCCCTTCCTTCTCTCATTTTTTTTTTTTTTCCTTTGTTCAATTTATTAGATAACGAGAGTGTGAAATACATTTTTCAAGACAATATTGCTAACCTCGTCTAGTTTGTACACCAGTATTTAAATTTAAACGTCAAAATGGTCAAAAACTTCATCGATTTCAGTAATACCGCGAACGAGTTTCTGAATCAAAGAAACTAACAGTATTAACGTAGATTCCAGTATTCCAGTCAGAAATCTCAGGATATGCAAGTAGTAGTTGAATTTTGATGGAACTTCGTGAAATCATTGTATTATATAAAACATTTGGTGCCCAAAGGATTTTTGATTTTTTTTAATTTACGGGAGTTACGCCATGTTCTATTTTGGTATCACATTTTTTTGAATTATCGATATTTCTGAAACTATTGAACAAGTCTAAATGAAAATTGGAGGTATTATAGCCAAAAATATACACCTTAATATCATAATACAGGAAAAAACAAAATTTTCTAGATAGAATATACAAATTCCTTACAATTTCACTTCTCTCAGTTAGACCATGCGATCGCGCTGCCATGCCACCCAACTGCTCTCCCGGTGTCAACAATTTTTTTTCAAATTAAATGTCAAATTATAAGGAATTTATATATTCTATCAGTAAAAAATAAAAAGGTGCAATAAGGCCGTTCAGTAAATATGTAATGCCTTTAGGAGGGGGTGGTAACCGCGAGCGTTACGCCAATGTTAAACTTAAACACACTTACTGTAGAAAAAGCGTTACATAGGGTGGAGGGGCCAGGAAAAAGCCTTACGTATTTTTTGAATGTCCCCAATATTGACGAAAAATTAAATAAAAAAATTTGTTTCGACATCTTTTCGGTCAAAATGTTAACAGGTTTTTTCTCTATTATGATATTAAAGCATATACTGTTGTCTACAAGTGTCCTTAAAATTCATTGCATGATTTCAGAAATATCGATCATTCAAAAGAAATGTGATGTAACTCCCGTAATTTTCAAAATTGTCAAAAATCCTTTGGGCACCAAATGTCTCTTATACAACACTAAAATTTCAAACAGTTTCATTCAAATCGAAAAACCACTTGCAGTTCCTGATATTCCGGACGTATGCTGGCCCTGTGCTGTGCTTTCACAAGATAAAAAAAATCTTAGAAATACGTACATTCCTCATTATTAAATTCTGATTTTAAAAATCTAAAAAAAAAAGTAAGATGACTTACGTATTTAGCTAAAAAGGATCTATTATCCTTGACGTCTCCTCTTTCCCTAGCTTCACGTTCCTTCTCTAACTTGAGTATGTAAGTGGCTGTGTCAGGTATGGGACCACCGTCAGGATATTTTACTTGAACGTTCGTAGTCCACATTTTTGTCGATGGTCCTTCCATGTAACAAGGACCACGAGCCGCCAGATTTATTGCTACTGGTTCTGCTGCACTGTCGAGCCATATGTACAGCGAATCCTCCAGATCAGTACCCAGAAAGTGACACTAAAAAAAAATTAATTTCACTTTTTCATTCATACATTGGAAATTCTCGCCTGAAATCTATGAGTCTTAAGTCTTAAATCTGAATTTTAAAGCATTTAAAATTTGAGATTGTTTGAAATTAAGTAATTGTAACAACCGTAAATGTAAAAAAATAGAAGAGAATGTCATTCAACTCTCAGAAGAAAAAAAATCCTAGGCATTTATTGAGCATTTTCAAAACGAAAAAGACTCAATCTGAAACGTTTGAAATTTGAAATTAAATATTTTTAATTGAAACATTACAAATTTAAACTCAATTGAGGATGTTGGTTTTTGTTGGGTGTTCGATTTAGCATGCTTCTCAATTTCTAATAAATAAAAGAACTGCAAGTTGAAAGAAAAGATCTGATATGTATTCAAAAGTTTAATTACAAATGTGATGAATGTAAGATATCCTGGCTCTACTTCTGTAATATTGGATATTGGTTATAATCGTGGCCTTTATTGTTGCTCAAATTTAATATTGTGATTTATTCGATTCTCATCAAATTTATATAAGACATTTAACCACAAATTTATAAGAGATTCTTCACTCAGCGTACAATCCCAAATTATAATTTAGTACGACCGATACAATCAATGGCTAGCATTTCACTCGTCAAACAGTTAAAGAATAATAGACGCCTGTCTTTTGGTGTGTGGGGTTTCCAAAATACAGGACAGAATCAAACATCAACTGAAATCGCACTCCGATGACTTCAATCAAAAATATCTATTTGCCTTTCTCTCATGCACTCAGCTTCACAAATTTATACAATTTCTAAAACAGTCAGTGTACTTGTCGATCGATGATGAGATTGTAGAATTCGTGATTCATCTCCATTCAATTAAAAATCCGATTCACCTTCCTTCAACCCAGAGTATGATCAAAAACTATACAGGCGTCCCTGACACAATTATCCCAATTCCGGCTTCCTTCTGTCTCAAACTTAAACGACTTCCGGGCACCAATTCAAAAGAGATTCCACCAGGCTCGTGGAATCTCAAGTCACGAAATTACTTTTAGAGACAGATCGCAGCAAAGCTCGCTGGTCTGCTCACCTCATCCTGTCAGACCAATCTCTGGAAATTGACCCCTGAACCCTGTTCACTTGTCATTTTCTGCTATCTTCGAATGACGATATTTACGTCATTCAGTCATGTATAATTAAATATTTGGCCTCATTACAATTATGACCATTACATAATCCCTGTTTGTGATTACTTAGACCTAGAAAGAGTAGTCGCAAACAGCCCCGATTCTGTCTGTGGATTGGATTGATGGAAATCTCCGTATGGTGAAAAAGGGAAGGCGTAGTCAGCTTCACTCGTAAAACCTATATAGTACAAATTTTTCCGTAAAATCACAATAAAATTGCTTCTTTTTACATTTTTGTTCATAATGCATTCCACAATAAAACTGCATTCCTTAGATATACATATTCAATTGTCGGATAATATTTTCTCAAATTTTTCCTATTGTGAATGCCAATTTCCTTTTCAAAGTCATGTAAATCAACTAATTTAAAAGCTATTAGAAATTTAAAATTAAAATTAAAAAATTTAAATTTAAAAGCTAATTTACACGCACCGCAAAATATGTGAAAAAATATATGTATTTCCCGCTTTTCCAAACTCGATTGGTGTGGGATTATTAATAACAGTTGTTCTCCTACATTCAACTGTACTTTGGAAACCGTACTTTCTTTTTTCGGACGTAACATTCCTTGTCTTTGCATTTTTTTCTCACGCATTTTCCAATTGTACTTGTCGAGGTCTCGGTAGGTCAGGTGGAAACTGAATTATTTTTCTAATTAAATCATTTGGAGGGGTACCAAAGTGAAGTTAAAATGGTGAGTTTCCCGTATTAGAACTTGTAACAATATTTAGTAATTTTTCAATTTTTTTCCACATAGTTTGCCCAACCCGTGTGATTATTGGAACAGTACGTTTTAAAAAAAATCGACTGAGTTCTTTCATAGTCCTTTCAACGGGATTTGACTTCGGAAGTCTAACCGACGAAAAACATCCCATGATCCGACAATATTCATTTTGGAACACAAATTTTCTTGAAATACGATTCTAATAATTTACCTATACAAGTTTGGCGTTCTCTCGCTTTATCGGATAAAGGGTGATACGTTTTGAAAATACATCTTTCAGAACGAAGATATATTTTATTCCACCTCTTCCAGTCGGCAATGGGCCATAGAAATCAACAGATAATAATTCGTTCAGTTCACTAGGAAGGATAGGTTGCAATTGACCCTCCATATTTATGTTAAGATGTTTAGTCCTTTGACAGAGATCACACATTTTTATTCTAGTTTTAACATTTTTGTTTAAACCATTCTAGTAAAAGTTTTTCTCAGTCATTTTAATAGTTTTTTGAATTCCCATATGACCAATTTCAAGGTGCATTGCATCGATTATGCTAAATTTAATCTGATTAGGAACTATTAATTTCCAATTATTTTCATTTTTTGTTTGTGAAATACAGCGTCATTTTTTATAATGTAATTATGAGTGTCTCTATTGTTTTCTAATTTATCGAAAATTAATTTTATTTTATTATCTTTCTTCTGCATTTCAGAAATTTTCGCAAGATCTTTAACCAGCGGATTTCTTTTCTGTATTATATTTATTACTTTATAGTCCGTTCCAGTTATTTATTTTCCAATTTTACTGACTTCTGAATTAGTTGCTACTATTAATTTTGTGTCACCACTGTTTACAATATGCCCAGGAATTGTTTTACTGAAAAAATCAGCTACGATATTTTCAGCCCCTTTACAAAATTCCATTACAAATAAGCAATTTGGTATTGATAATGTCCAGCGAGATAACCTGAGTTATAAAATTGTGTCTTCAAAAGAAGTTTGGTAATACTAGCATTTTTCTCATGGGGCGATAAATATCTGCTAATCGCTGCCACTATTCTTCCGTTACCCTCATTGTCTACTTGAAAAAGGAAGCCGCTAATTCCTTGTTTACTCGCGTCTGTTTGTAATTTGAAAGGTTTGCCATGCAAATAGTGAGCTAACGGAAATGTCATAAAATTTTCTTTTAATTTTTGTAAAGCAGATTCGTGGACTTCCGTCCATTTGTATTTATTTTCTGACCTAATAATTCTCGGAAAGGGTCAATATATGTTGCATATATGTGGACAAATCGACTATAATAGCCGAAAGCTCCGAGTACCGATTGCAATTCCTGTCGATTTGCTGGAGACAGAATATTTTTTATCGTTTCCAAAAACTCCGGGTCTGTCTTTATACACTTCGGAGTCAGAAGAAAACCTAGAAATTTAACTTCGTTCCTGCACCAGAATGATTTACTATATTTTAATGTTAAACCTGCATTTCCTATTTTTGTAAAAAATTTATCTAAATGTATGAGAAGATCTTTAACATTTTTTGAGGTGATTACTACGTCATCAACATTGACTGTTAAAAAATCAGATGATTCATCTCCAAGAAAAGAATTGATTGCCCTAACAAAACCATTTCTTGCAGTTTGTATTCCGAATGGAATTCGACAAAACTGATATACCTTTCCTTCGAAAACAAAAGCATTATGCCTTCTCGATTTCTCTTCGAGCGGTATTTGGAAAAATCCTTGGGTCAGATCAGTTGTTGAAAACACGGTCCTACCCTCATATTTTTGTAAAACTTCGTTTGTTTCTGAAGGGCCTTCCTGTTCTGAATAAATTATCTCATTGATAAGTCTCGCGTCTAAGCAAATGCAAATATTGCCATCGCTCTTCTCAGCAATATGCAGAGGATTGCAAAATTCGCTCGTCGCTGATTCGATTATACCCAACTCATATAATTTATTTATTTCTTATCAGACTCAGGTATTTTTGCAGTTGGAACTGAATAGTGTCTATTAACTACATTTTTGTTAGGTTTTACTCGAATGACATGCCCATATCCCTTTAATAATCCCGGTTATTTAGAAAATATTTTTCGATGCTTGATTAACAATTTAAAAAAAATCGTCCTTTTCTCTGTCTGATTGGTTCTGAATCTGACTGATGGATTTTTGTAAGATTTTTATTTCTATCCCCCGCCACGATAGTTGAAACTGGCAGGTGGTGGCTTGTCCCTTTATTTACGATATTTTTAGTTTTTGGGGATTGCTTTCGCCTAACTTTTTATCCGCTAACTGTACAGTTATATTGATTTTCTGGTTGCTATTTAAACAAACACGGCCATTAACTACGTTCACGGTATGGGTTTGCATGGTAAGCGTGTCACTATTTAACCCTTTTTCAGTTTTTTATCGTTTCTTTCGTCACATTGAGTCTCTTCTTGTTTTTTATTCTTATCCATTTTTATCAAATCCGAGTTTTTCTCAATTTTGTATAATATCAAATAATTATTATGTGATTTTTCATTATTTAAATTGAAATAATTTATTTCAGACTTGTCAACCAATTTTACAATCGGGTGGGAAAAAACTTCGTCTTTTATCACTAAAGCTTTATTTGAATACTTAATATCAATTCTGTTTCTTCCGCACCAATTTACACCCAATATTATATCAAAATTAAACTTCGGAATTAATAAAAAAACTAACATAATTATTTGATTGCTAACTTGTATATCAAGCATAACTTGTTCTTTTACATTGAAAGCTTTTCGGTCAAAAGGGCCATAAAATTTAATATTACTCACTAGAAGCGTTAATATTTTATTTTTATCAAGTTTTTCTAATCTTTCTTCTGAGATGCATTCTACCTAAGCTTCGGTGCCTAGTATTATTTCAACTGGTTCATTCAAGATTTTAGCATATAGCAACGGGCATCTATATTTAGCTAATTTTTGTTTCTTTAAGAGTTTTTCATTAATTTTGCCGTCTATTTTATCAGTCAGAACCTCAATTATATTTCCAATTCAACGACATGTAAACGGACCCATATTACTGTCGTCTGATCTTTTAAATTACTTTTCTCCATAAAATTCTCTATCTCATCTTGTACTTCATTCGCACTATCGACTGCTTCCCCGTCATACTCGTTAATTAGTCCCAACTTTTTTCTTCTGTCATTTGATTTAGAATACCTATTGAGTACGGCCGCGCAAACAGCCTGGCGCCATCTGTTGTCCAAAAGTGGCAATTCCTGAGTGATGTATTCCACTTGTTTACATGCGATTGAAAATAAATAAATTTATACTGAAAATAAGCTTTTAACTGACAGATAACGAGAATTTCTATAGGAAAACTGATAAAATCTCTATTTAGGGGAAAAAACTTTTGCTCGAGTTTATTAAACGGTTTGATCGCAGTTGAGTTTTGAATTTATCGGTCTATGACAGTAGATCTATCGGATTACAAATATCACATAGAGTACTTCAATATTCTTGTTTTTAGAAAAAGGTATCTGGACAAATTATTGTGTTAACTGGATAATTAATATTATATATATTCGCATATTTATACGATCTATTATTTTTGTAAAAGTAATGCTAGTTGTCAGATTTTGAGGTTAGAAAGTTTAATTATCCCAGAATATTTATGGAGTATATTTTATTTTAATTTAAATGACATTGAGTATTTTATTAGTTGTCTTGAGTTTTAAGTGAAGCTTTTTTTTAACAATTCAATATGTTATGTGAAAAAACTTTTTTCTTAGGTTTCTTGATTATGGCAGAAGCGACACTGCACTGAATTTTGCTTATTCCATTCACTTTCAACTCCTGCACCCTCACCACATGAATGACTGCTAAGCTTTTTCCCTTATTCAGTGTTTCGGGGTGAAAATCGATCGAATCACTTATAGCTTGAAATCCTGTTTTAATTAAAATATTCATCAGCAATCCGCTTCTTGACATTTGACCGGTAATTTTTAAGGTTATGTTCATAACCAACGACGGAACTAGAGCGGGTTTAGCTGGAATGAAAAGACAAATTTTTCATGAAATCTTTTTGCACGAAAGTTTCCTCTATTATTTTGCTTCGTCAACCATGAAAGGTTTGCGGTTGATCCAACCAAAACTAACTAAGATACTCCTTACCCCACAATAATATACAACAACCATAGAAAACCACCCCAAGCTATTTTACAGAGACCCATCCCATCTACCTTGACTTCAAATAATCAAAAAAATTGTTGAATTAAAAATAATCTAGTAAGACCCCGTAAAAAAACCCTAAACTTTACTCCTTACCCCAAAAGAATATTAAACAACCTTTAAAAACGACCCCAAGCAATTTTACAGAAACCCATCCAACCTACATTGGCTTCACACGTGGATAGGTCTCTGTAAAATGAATTGGAGTGGTTTTTAACGGTTGCTGAATATTTTTGTGGGGTAAGGAGTATCGTTTAGGGTTGTCTGACCTGGGGATACCAGAAATCTGATCAGAACTCTTGGAACTCTCAAAATCTTGAATTTTCAATTTTTCAAGGAGTTGTATTCATTCGATAGAGTACAGTATTTCGTTGTGTGTAGTTAAGCAATATATATGTAATTAAAAACTAAAGGTTAACAACCACAACCGTGAGATGGGTGGTCACAGGACACGACGAAATCACAACGACAGGTCGGCGAAACTTTCGTGTGTTTTGAG
>JAABKJ010002836.1:0-27075 GCA_011634705.1 Andricus grossulariae
TCGTGGCTCAGACGGTATCGTGCTTGTCTCATGTTCCAACACTGCAGCCTTGGCAGCCACGATGGCGCGGGTTCGATCCCCGAAGCAGGAAGAGCGAGGCTGGATGTTATTTTCGGAAAAGCTAGCCTTGCATTGTCCCTTAATTAATGAAAAAATATGCATTCTATCGAAGAATGATGGGCAACAAATTTGTAGCTCTTTTTTGGGCAAAAAATTTTTGCCTGATTGTTTTTTTCGTAGGTTATGCTGTTTGTTTGAAAAAAAATGTATTTTTTATTTTTAATGTTGTTTTTGAACTTTTCATTTTCAATTTTTTGATTTTACAAATAGTTCCTTTTTCAATTATAGCTTTTAGCTAAATTAATCGAAATTGGCGGAATGGGATGGATGTGAGGACCTGCTCAGTCAGTAAGAACTGAGTTTAGCTATCATTCAAAAAGAATCTCTAGTCAGATGCATTATTAATGGTGTTTTTCTTAAAAATCTATTTGAGATTGATAACAAAGCATGTTTTAATTTCAAAAACAAAAGGAACAAAGAGAATTTTGATCAAACTACTAATAAATTTAGAAAATTTATCTTAAATTCAGATACAAAAGACTGCTATGCACATATACACAGTTTAAATATGAATATTAAACACGTTCTATTCATGAAGAGAGAGGGTAAAAAAGCTGTTAACTAATAAATTGATCTATTGAGACACAAGAAGGCTTGGGATGAAGTTACTAATGGGATAAATTTATCTTTGCTTTCTAGAATGAATTCTTATATGTGCAAATTAATTTTCGCCAAAGAATGGAAAATTAGACCAAATAACTTTTTCTATTGATATCTTTCTTTTTATGTTCAATTAATGATTATGTTAAGTTTTATTAATATAAGTTTCTTTTATTCATGCCAGTAGTTTCCCTATAACCAATTCCTCATTCCTGGTGAGGAAGTCTAAATTGGCTACGAAACATGTTGGTTCCCTAATAGTATCAAACAGACGGACAACGAATAAATGAAGAGTGAGATGGCGTTGGGTTTGGTTCACTCTTTCCTTTTCCTCCCTCTTTTTTGTACATTCTCATCATAATGAGAAGGTATTCATTTTATGTGGAAACTGACTATTGTGGATTTCTTAAAATTTCCACGTCTCGAGACCCCTGGAATAAAAAAAAAAGGTTTTACGATGGTGTCTGTCTGTCTGTGTTGTCGTTGTTGTCTTTGTCCTCTGTATACCGAATAACCTTTGAAAGACTGATCGGATCAAGTTGCAATTTGGCACACAATTTCAGGAACCAAAAAGAAAAATCAATTTCGTTAGCCACGATGTTTCGACCAACTGTTCTGACTTTAATAAGGAAAATATAAGAATAAAAATTTCCATTCTTCGGTCAAACTATGTAAGATCAAAATAGAGGAATTAGCAAAAATTATTCGCATCTTAGAAAAAATGGAGTGCGAAGCACGAGATACGTGATGAGAATGTGTTCGTTGGAGCCGGAGGAGCTTTAACAAAAGAGCATTCACAATCGTCAAATTACCGTTGTCGATTATTTGACTTTTGATTTTAAAAGGTCTGTGCGCATATGTGGGGCAAGTATAAAGACCGAGCGAGTAGCGTGAGGCAAATACTTTATCGAGCGCGAAGCGCGAGATCTATAAGACGTGTGCCCCAAACGCGCACAACCCCGCGAGCTGCGCGCGTAGCGCGCGACGGGAGTGTATGACATAACGTTTTTTGTGAAGTATTTGTCTTTAATGAGCTGGAAAAGAGGTAAATAGACATCTAATTTTGATTTATGATATTTTTTGTATTATGATTTTCGTGCATAAAATATTTTATAAGAAAGTATACTTCATTTAGATATTTTAAAAGAGGTTATAAGTTTTAGAATAAGAGTTCGTGGAACTTGTAAAGCAACACACGTGTTTTATGTTTCGAGTTAATGAAAACCAGTAGGTACCGTCCATTACAGCTAGCATTGCAAAATCTTCCATTGGGATTTTAAATACGAGTTGGGAGGTAGGGGCTGGAATGGAGTTTGAAGTGCGGTTTGAAATTGGATTTTAAATAGGGTTCAAGGCTTAAATAAAATATGCTTTGGATACTATACGTAGATAAATTGCAGATCAGAAATTTCCAAATACATGCAATTCTGAAAATCAGTATATACTGCATTTTTGTTTTATATTCTCTGGCATAACCATAGTTAAACATAACAAACGAATACTTCCTTTTGCGTACGAATAAGGATATAGAATTTATGGATATATTGGTGTAGCCATATAGAATATATTCGTGAAAGTACTGTACCGAGAATTTTTTACAGAGATGATTGTCACATCGAACTGGCAGCAATAAAGCCTGGTCTGTCGCTTCTGCTGCTGATCCTGCCAGGCCACCACTAGCCTGTAGAGAACGTTTGCGGATTCATCATCACTATTTTTATTTGCTTTGTGGTCCAACCGCTATCATGGCCGAGTGACGTTTACGTTTTCCAAAATTGTACTACTCCCATGAAAGCCGTAATTTTCAGAAGGGTATCTTTTCTACTCTGATTTGGAATGAAAAAACAGACTGTCTATCCGATTAAATTTATTTGAAACTTCTCATGCCAACAGTCTTCGTATGTTATGGCTTGTTTGGTTAAACATGCTTTATTGTATTTTTTCAATCAGGAGAATTGACAAATTCATTATGTTCGAAACATTGTTTCATAATCATATTTTACTGCATAAAGTATATGTTATGATATTTAATTTCGATGTTGGTTATGGTTTGAGGGAAAATTATATTTATTTTTTTTCTACACAATGCTTGTATTGAATAAATAATCCCAAATGATAGAAATTCCTCCAACTGAAGGAGAAGAAAGAATAACACCTTGTTTATTAGTTAAAGATGTAAAGTAAGCTTAAAGCTATTAACTAAGAATGATGAATCAGTTTCGAACCTAGGCTTTCTCAGAGAAAACGTTTTTCAAATTTTGGGATTCATGGCATACTCAGGCAAAAGTTTATTTATGAAAAATAATAATAAAAAATATTAATTGAAAATAAAAAAGTGAAATTATTTATTGAAAATAATGATAAAAAAAGTGTTTATTAAAAATAATAAGATAATTATTTTAGATGGTCCACTTCAGACTGGTGATCCACTACTCACAGTAAAAAAAATTGTTCAAAATGATACCGAAATCAACATCATTTTGATATGCAACAAAAATTATACCGAATTTAAGAGCATTTTGATCGACCGCAATAAATGATCAACTTTCAAGATCAAAATGATCTGATTCAGGATCATGTATCAAATCAAACCAAGATGGCCGCCGTTCTTGGAGTACTGAAGCTCATATGTGAGCTTTTTATGGTTTCTGATCGTGCAGTGTACTTGAAAAGTAAAAATATTAACAAAATCTGATATTAGAATATATCACCTGTTAAGTGTAGTTGTCACTTGCATGCGGTTAGATAAAACTTTTAGGTTATGTCGTTATGACATCGGCGTCAAAAATTGGCAGCCATTTTGTTCAGTCTGACAAATGACACTAAAAGCAGATCTAAATGATCCGAATAGACAGATCATTATGATCTCGAAAGTCAAATGATCGTTGGAGGAAAATGATCTGCAACAAAAATTATCCTTTTTTTTTACTGTGCTGGGACCGTTACCCTACTTATCCACATTCACCTAGAGCAAAGGACACACACTTTTGAATTGAAGAAATACCTTTAACTGTTCCTTCATGATATACATTTAATGCATTTTTTACAGATTTTAAATTTATTTGAAAAGATTTCGGAGAATTGAACAGAAAGCGTTTGAAATTCAAAATTGATAAGCATGCAAGAGGAGTATAAGATTAAGCAGCGGTATTATATCGTAACACAGATTTCTGTGCATAATCTATTCTAAGCTGTAATTGCCTCTGAAAATTGACGTTTTGAGTTAAAATGGGCACACCAAATGGGTACACCAAAGTTTCTTCGTTGGTCAAATACAATGAGAATATGGATTGACGCAATAACGGGGTACATTTTTCAAATCTCATCCTGCGAATTAATATATACCATGAAATTATAGTTCATTCGCACCTATAGTTACAAACAACTTCTTCTTATGAATTTACTATTTTACCGAACGTTCATTTCGGAATGTTGCATATTTCAAATTGGTCTTTCAAAATCTGTCAAAATATTTTTTCAAAGTTCCAAATTACCAAAGTGGCGACACGTTTAAAATTGTATAAAAAGTCGATTATCAAGAAAAGCTGAGATTTATACTTTTGCCAATTTTTGGATAATTTTGGCTTTTTCTAGGAAAGATATCCTGCGAGACTAATGGAGACTGAACCATTTAAGTGAATAGAAGAATTTTTTTGGTATGAAATCAAACTTTCGCATTTTCTTGGACAGAACAAAAGATAGAATAAAAATTACACAAAAGTATGCACATTTAAAAAATGTCTCGAAAAAATTCTTTCTGCTCTTTTATGATAACTTGCTGCATTCATGAGAAAAATCTGAAAAATCAATGTTCACAATAAATAAAATTCTGCCAGCCTCAAAAATGCTTTAGCCTACATAAAACTGATAGGGTGCGATACATATATATGTGTAAGGAGAAACTTAAAACAAATACTGCAAAGAAAAGTTGGTTTTTCCAGAAAATCTTCATTATTCATTCCTTTGATTTTTAAAAACATGAAAGGAAGACTTTCTAGCAAGCCCCACCTATTTAATTTTTTGCAATATTTAAAAAAAATTTCTGTTCTTATTTGGAAGGCACTCTATCTCTTCCCTATGAAAGGCCAAACTCTGCAAAAAATTTGAAAAAAATGTAAGTATGGCTTTTTTTGAAAATCGACTTTATAGTCTTTCAAACAAGTCGTCGTCATTTTGGAAACTTCAAACTTTTGAAAAGATTTTTGTTGACAAAGTTTTTTTTGACAAAGCTTTTTTTTAAGCTAGAGGTCAATATTCAAATACCCGTAACTTCGTGGATTTTTTTCCCCTGAATCGAAAAAACATGTGTCGCATGATTTGAAATAAATTTGGCTTATAATATATCCATGCTTATTCTTAACCTGTTAGTTGGTGTGGAATGTGATGATGATAGTATATGATTTTATAAACGGTAATGGGAGTATAAAGACAGTTACTTTGTTTCGAATACGGATATGCCTAACTTTTGGCTTGAATAATTTTTTTTCATTTTAGTAAATAGTATTCAATATATGAATATTTTCATTCAAAGACTGCGAAACTAAATTAAAAAACTTTGAAATATTCCTACAGAACTTAGTGGTAAACTTTTATTCTTCTACGGCCATTTGAGAACTTCTTCAATCGAAAGTTACGTGCGACAAGTAATAGTAGAGAGTGCAACTTGAGACCTCTCAGATTCGAATAAAGAAACAGCCACAGGATATTGGTGCTCTTCTCTCTCGCTATTGGTTCTACAAATATATACATGGGTGTGTGTGTGTGCTACTGTTTATTCATAAACTTGGTATGAATGAATATATATACCCTTATCGCTTCAAATATCGACAACGGCACTTGTCACTGTTATGGTATATATTTCCGCCACCCGAAACGGAAGGAAACCCTCCTTGCTGTAAGATTTCTCTGGGGTTCTGAAGAAAACGAATTTTAGTTCTATCTTGAGGGCAAAGACGGCTTTAAGAATTTCCGGTTAAAACGTTTTGATCGCGAGAGCGAATCGAGGCGCGCTTCTTGCCGCAAAGAATCTAAATCCGGAAGTATCAAATTGCAATTTGCTCAAAATCGTCAGACTGCACCAAAGAATGTTAATACCATCAAGCGAACCTTTAATTTTTTCCAGTAAACTAAAACAAGAAATACTAATGATATACTGACTGATGTCAAAAATTGGCCCGCTGCGTTTGTAACAAAAAATATCTTGGTGGAGCAGAAGAAGTTACTGTTTAACACAATAATAGTAGACAGATATTAAAACCAGCATTTTTCATATTAAATTGTCAGTCTTGTTTAGAACAGTCAAGTGTTCTGGGCCAGAAAAATTCATAATTGTCAAACTAATCTGTGAACATTTTAGGCGCCACGCATATTAAGCAGAATTTGTCGCACTAAGTTTTGAAAAATACACTGGGGTCTAAAACGAAAGAAAATAATAAATCAAGACCACTAAAGCAAGCCTGTTTTTCTCATCATGTTGACAGTCTGGAAGCTCATCTAGCACCAGCATAGAGTTTAGCCAGTAAACTTTTCCCCAAACCGTTCTTTTTCTAAGTATCTGCTAATGAATATCAATATTCGCGGTAGCAATTTGCGGCCAATCACAAGAAAAAGCTAAAAGAGAATCCATATCTGGAATGATAACGTATTTTGGATATTTGTTAGATTGTCCTCTACCAATTTCAATTAGGCTTAGGGGCTGACTGACTAACCACAAAAAAGAAAGTTTAAGTGTGATTTTTGGTCAAGGCATTATGAACTGTGCATATAAAAAACAATATAAAAATACTGATTCGTATCAAGTTTTAAGGAGAAATCTGTAGCAACAGATTCTTGATACATTATTTAGTATTAAAAATGAAAATTGAGAGATGACGTGAATGGTAAAATTTTAAAATTCGTGCAATACATATCGAGAGTATGTTACTACAAACTTTTCATTAAAATTTGGTTTTATTACAATCATTTAACAATAATTCATTCTTTATCCAAACTTTCTGCCCAATATTTTACATTAAAATTTATGTCAGCAAGTTCTCTACATGTATTTCAGAAAAATACGATTTGTTTAATAATTTAAAATAATTAATCACACCAAGTTTCAACGAAAACTTAGCATCAAAAGATTCACGATACATATTGCAGAAATTTTTGATATCTTGAATAGTGTTTAAGGAAAAACAGTAAAGTGATTGATTCTTTTATCATTTTTCTATTAATTTGAAGAAAAAAAAAAGTTAAAGAAAATAAAATATATTTCTATAAAATCTTATAGAAAGTGAAGTATATGTTAAGTTCTTTGAACCTAGATACTTTTTCCATTTTAAATTAAATTTTTTAAATTCAATCGAAATTTTAGTTAAATAATATGTAACGATTAAATTGAGATAAAGAATAAATTATTAAAATTAATGTGTCGGATTCACAAGGAAAATTATCCAAACAATTAATTTAATTGAGGGGTCATTGGAAACATACGTAACGCTGTTTTTGAACACTTCCCCCCCATGAAACGACCCGTTGTTTTTCATTTGCCCCCCCCCCCTCCTCAAGTGTTACGTAACTTTTTCACAATAGTTAATATATGTATTTGGTCAAGTTTGCGTCTAGAGTATCTGAAATGAAGCGTTTATGACAACCCCTTAAAAAAATATTTTTAATCTTTCTTGAATTATGAATAACTCCCGAAATAATGAACAGGTTTATTTCCTGTGGTTTATTTTAAATATTAGTTTAATCAGAATAGCCGTGTCATATCAAGAACATTGAATTCCTTTTTCTTCTGATTTCTGTCACAATCTGAACGTAAATAAAAAATTCGTATAAATTCTGAGTAAAAAATTATTCATAAGAGAAATATACAAAACAATTATTCTGTATATTTTGAGAAAATTTAACGAAGTATACATGAAAATCACTTTTATAATTTGTCTCATATTCTTTTTCCCGTATACGATTTTTTTTAAATTTTCAGTTAATAATTTTTTTATTAATTAAGGACATGGTACACAAAAATGTAACATTTTGACTTCTCAAATTTCTTTCTGAAGATCTAAAAAAAGCACTTTATTTGAAGGCCAAAGGGTGTAAAACTTTGTTAGCTTTCATGTTATTTTTAGGAAAAAATTACTTTAATTATAAAAAATCATATTTTATGCAATTGTATATAAAAAAATATAGCTTTACAGCGTTACGTAGAAAACATTGATACCCTCTCCCCCATTTGAAAACGCATTGTGATATTTTTCCTCGTCCCTCTCCATCCTAAGGGTGTAACGCATTTCTTGAACGGCCTTTTAGCGTAGCTATCTTATTATTTTTTTTCTAATTACAAAAACACCTGAAATTCCACCAAAGACATCTGCAAAGCAAAAAATATGAACACAGAAAACAAACTTTTCTTGAATTAAAGAAGCCTTTTCTTCAAACATAATTCTTTTTTCAATATTCCAAAAATAAAACAAAAAATTATTTCTTTGAGCAAAAGAAATTTCTTTGAAGTGAAAGAAATTTTTTTTAATAAAAGAAACTTTTCTTCGACTGCGAGCCAAGAAATATTTTTCTTCAATTCAGAGATATTTTCTTTGAACCTAAGGATATTTTTCTGAGTTTGCCTAGTACTACTACATAAATTTGTGTACTCAAAGTTGGACATGTAATTAGAACAAAATATTCATAATAAAATATGTGAAGAAACTTTTTTTCAAAGTATCCTATAGAAATTTTTGAAATAAATGGTAAAAACCCATATTAGATAAGAGGGTTATTGAAAAAAAATCATTTTCGAATCAACACATGCCTAAGTTGTGCTTTTTTGTCAACTAATTAAAAAATTAGAATTGAAAATTGAATATGATTTACATGCCCTCCATTGTAGTTTTGTCCTTTTAGTTGCTTTTATGTTCTCAAATGTTTTGAAAATGTATGTATCAAACTTTTATACACATAAAATTATTCTCGTTTACATTAACATCATTGTAAATAATTTAATGAAATTTTGTAACTCCTTTTGAAAGAAAATAGTAATTTTTTCTTACATTTTTCATTTGTTTTCTATTATAACTAACTTTTTAAAATTTATTTATAGTATTTTCTAATTGGCACACCGTTTGTCTAATTCTTATAGAAAAAGATTGTATTATTCTTTCAAAATGGGGTAAAAATTGTTTATCAAATGATGTACGGTGATGGTAATATAGAAGAGGATAATTCAATTTTAAAAAATCAATAAAAAACACGAAACCGAAATCCCGTGCAGAAATTGCCCCAGTTGGTCCTACTACAACAAGGTTTCTGGTGGGATCCCGGCTGGGATACCCCTGGTTAGATTTCATGGTCTGGAGCCGACCGGGCACTGGTCAGGATACTTCTTTTGTAGAAATTACATCTTTTTTTAGAGCCGTGAAATTATGAAAGACGCATTTACGGATGCCAGATGAATTATTATTTGAAAAGTTTAATTTAAAGATTTATTAGATCAGTGAAACAGAATTTAGCTTTTTTAAATTCTTCTTCTTCAAAAAGAAAGAAAAACAATATTTAATTCTTCCCAATGCTTTAACTTATTGAATAAAACTGTTATCGATTCTGCAATGGGTAATAGCAGAATTGTTGTAACCTTTACAATTTTCTCTATTTTCAGACAATTATTACTCTGTACACTTTAAAATTTACCACCATGTTTGACGCACTGTGCGCCTGGCGTGGGCGTAGACACTTGCAAGTTTCAGTTTCGCAGTTTCGCACCTCGAACGAGAGCGCACGTTGATTTTATGTCGCGTTGTCTCCTTGAAGTTCGCAAATGAAATCCGTTATTAAAATAATTATAAGTAACCTCATTTCAGTAATCAGTTTGAAAACACCACTTACTGCGCGAATAATTATTATTTTTCTTTAAAGTATAATGTTGTGTATTCATTTTTCCCTTTCCTACTTTCTAATCTCGAATCACCACGTGGTTTCCAAAATAAAACAATGGCTAGAAGATTCTAGCATTAGTGATTGAAAGTCTCCTCTAATTTCCTCGCGAGAATTTGATAACTTTATTTTACATTTGAAGTTCACCGTATTCTTTATAATGAGCCTTAAAAGACAAACCAAGTTACCAATTTCTCGCCTAAAGCAACCTTTTTTAACCGGTCTGTGGCCGGGTTACCCCACCGTATCCCGACCGGTATGAAAGCCGGAATCCAACCAGTTTACCGTAACGTCTTTAGCCTGTTCCCGGCCAGTTTTCCCGGCCGGCGCCCGGTTTAAACTTGGGCTATCCGGCAAATTTTTTTTTTAAATTTGTTTCCTAAAAGGGTACAACTTATGCTAGTATGCATGCTAAGAATAAAGAAGCATTTCTTTCACATCATAAAATAAGTCACTGTATCAGAAATTATAAAACATGACGGGATTAAATGCCAAAAGAAAGTTTCTATAGTGTATTTTATCAAAAAATATTTCTCGATACACTTCATTATAAATATATTTTTTTTAATTACTCGGCCAACATTGATTTCACAAATACATGTTTTTCACATTGCATTCACATTGTGGATGTTTTTGATGGACTTTTCGTATTCTATCTTAATAAATATGTAGTAATAAAGTAAATGGAAATTGCCAGCATGTAAACATTAGGGTGTTTTGAAAAAATTGCTTTTTCAAATCTCAAACAATATCATGTCTAAAGATATAGGGCATTGGGACCCCCATGAAGTGAATGTGAAGTCGATCGATTTAAATCCAGGTAACGAGCGCGAGCGTAATAGGTTTAAAAAATTATTTTCTGCAGAGTTTTATGGTTCCTTTGAGAGCATTTGAAAGCATTCAGTCCCACTTAACTCAACCTATTTTTGAGTTCATTTTGGTCCTAAAAAATACATCAAGTGCAAAACAAAGTTTTTTGTTCACGAATTAAAAAAATTACATTACAAAATAACATTTTCACGAAAAACAATTATTAGGCCTCAGAAATGGCTTAGCCCGCATGATGCTGATAAGATGTCTTTTTTTTATTAGCAGAAATAATCACAAAATGTGCGAAAAAATAAAAAAGGTGGGGTTTTCCAGTTAATTTGTTATTATTTTTTTCTTCGAATTTTGAGACCATGAAAAAAAATATTTTCTGGAAAACCCCACCTTTTTTATCCTTCCAAATATTTTTGAAAAGTTTCTGCCAATAAAAGCAATGCATCTTATCAGCATAATTCGGGCTAAACCATTTTTAAGGCAAGGAGGATTTTGTTTTCCTAAAAATGTGTTTTTTGGATTTCTCTCGGTAAAGACGAAAGATATCGCAAAAGAACGAAAGATATTTCCCATAGAACTTTTTCAGATGTGCAAACTTATATCTTAACATTATTTCGTACCTTTCATTGTTCCCGAGAAAAAGTAGAAAATTCGATTGTAAGGAAAAAGAATTCTCCTGGCCACAAAGGTTATTTAGCTAGCATCAAACTGACAAGATATCTTCATTATGAGAGTACAAGTTAACAAAAAATTAGCAAAAAATCTAAAGGTGGGTTTTTTGAGAAAATCGACTTTTATTTTTATCAGAAAAACCGCTCCCATTTTGTTAAGGGTTAAAGAAAAAAATTCGGTCCATTGCGTCATTGCATGCAGGTGAAGCAGGCTTAATGTGACCAATTCCAGCCCAGTGACGTTCGCAAATGCGCACTCCGCCGCTGGGCCGACATCAAACTTTACGCCCGCTATATGAAACTTTACGCCCGCTATATGCAACTTTACACTCTATCTGCTTCTCATGCTTGCTTTAAAGGAAGGTATGACAAAAAGTATCGTGTGTATCAAGGGCGTACAACTATTTTGCCTTCTTTATTCCCTCGATATACAATGTAGTTTCTTTTTGCAATCCGGAAAAATGCGTATCGCCTAATTTTCTCTTAAAAACAATATATTCCGTCCCCGAGAGATTTTACGATTTCAAGTGTAAAATACTGTCTGATTTGAAATGGATTCGGTCTTGTGCAGAATATTATCCTAAAATCTGGCAAACTAGCTGTGAATTCGATCTAGAGTGTTTCCACTTTTTTTTTGTATTTATAATTATATAGTGCTTATTCCAGGATCACTTTGCTTTCCGTTAGCAAATGTATTTGTTTCGTCATAGTGAAAGCATCAGTGAATTTTTCAAATCGTAGACAAACTGAAGTTTTCACTTTGATCAATTTAAAAACAGAAATTTACAAAAAATACAAAATTACAAAATAATACAAACAAATTTCAGAATACAATAACAAATCAGAAAAATCAAATTTTGTATTTGAAATAGTAATTTTTCGAGCCGGAAAAAGGAAGAGGAAGTTCTATCGCATCCTATTCCTTTCCTAGCTTTATGATTTTTTTACGTAAACTGTCAGAATTATTTTATTGAAAAATTTATGATCAAAAAGTCTGTTCCGTTCTTGCATGAATTTTTATTTAGGTTATTGTAAAAAAGTTTAAGTATAAAAAATCGTTTTTTTTTAATATTATGCATTACCATAGCTTCCTTAATCTTCAATAAAATGTATTAATATTATATGTCAATCGATTCGTCTCGAATCAACACATCTTTTCTATTCTTGCATCAACTTTAACTCCTAAGAATAAGAAAAATTTGACTATGAAAGTCCATTTTTCATATAATACAAACTGACCATTAATCCCTTACTCTGTATTGAAATGTATTTGTATCATAGGTCAATCGATTCCTCTCAAACCAAGAGACCATTACAAAGCTTTCTCTATGAAGAAGCAAAATAAGGAGTACATCCCCGGAAATGTATCAAAATTGAAATTTAAAAAACTTAAATACTGCAGATAATAATTTTTTTGGTCTACTTTGCTCTGACGCGTTATTTAGATTTAAATAGATCGATTCCATATTTAGTAAAATTCATAAGGGTTTCAATGCACTACTTTTAGGTATAGATTGTTTGAAATTTCTATAATTATTTCCTTCGGCTTACCACAGTATACATGTTAAGCAATGAAACAAAATAAAATATATGACTGTAGATCCGTGATTTCACGATGCAGTCACGAACCCTTGGGTGTCGGCACAGGTGGTGTCTGCGGTTCCAGATATAATTTAGCTTTAGGCTTTTACATTCACTAGGCCGATAGTGCACACCTGCATCCCGAAAATCGCACAAGTAAAACTGTCCACATATGCATTCACAAGGGCTAGTCTGGTGCAGTCCAGTGGATACATAGGGACTAATACTAGGTGTGAAATGGTACACCTATATCCTGCTGGCGTGAGGAGCAGACTAGTACGTGGTTTTATCGATTTGTTAATTCGGGACGTTTCCTGTCGACCGAGCGGAATAATTCACCATCGGCGAGTTTCGCTACACCCACCTCTTAATATAAATAATAACAGTTGAACTTTATGCCAGCTAACTGTCAGCATACTCTTTATATGTATGTCTTTTAAATAAAAAGAAAGTGACTCTCTAGGATACATGCGCTAAAGAAAACTATAAAATTTATTTATTGCACCGCATCGGGCATTAAACTTCTTGTTTTACGATCATCAGAAAAATCATGGCATAACTTGCCTGTGATTTTCTACATGCGATAAGAAATAGTTTATGAGCAGTTGAGAATTGTAATCAAATTATTTTTGTTAAAATCATATATGTGATTGTCCGCATGAAAAGGGCCTTTATGGCCGCTTCTAGTTTAAGAGATATTTACGTTTTTCGAAGCTGAGCTGAAAATCATAATTCTCAGGCATCAGTGGGGGAACCATATTGGGACCTATAGACAATTTATTAAGACTATGCTTATATTCAGAAAGTAACCGGAAGTAGGTATATGTTATGTTCGAAGAAAAATGATAACACGAGTACATATGGCATTCGCCAAGTTTAGATGCGTTTTTGTCGAAAACTAATATTTCGATGTTCCATCTTAAAAAATGTTCCGGTGACTCGTTTTTGAACTTAGAGGATTCATTATTGACCTTGAATGCGGGCAATCTATCTGGTCATATGACCCTGTACGTAACTCCATACCGGCCATAACAGCCCTTTTCATGCGGACGCCTATATATAATTACTAATAATAATCGACAAGTGTTCGCAGCATGAAGCTAGTTTTCCGTAATGCTTTTGTTTTTTCATTATTTCATTTTGAGGTTCAATAATCATTCAAAAATTAAAAGTCATGTCACTCATAAAATTGTAAGATCAAACGAACTTACCTGAAGTGAAATTCGATCTAAATTATATAAGTATGGTTCGAGATGATTACGTATGTAGCCGTGTGGGAATTTTGTCATGTCGCTAGCTGGGTCCATGATAGGAAAACTTGGCCCCGAATTGAGGATTTAGACAGGACCAAACCACAAATGAAATGCCTAGCCCGGCCAGAGCCTAACTTACCGACCGACTTGGCCCCAACTTGGCTTTATTCATTTTTCTAGTCTCAGCCACATTATAATTGAAAGCTGTTCATTTAAAACAAACTTTTTAAGTAACTGAACTTTTCAAGAGAAATCTTATTCCCGAACAGGCTTATTCGTCGTCAGCCTTATCTGTCGGTTGCCATCCCAATCTTTGGAATTAGTGGAGACCCATGCTAACATGTGAAACGTTATTAAGGTTATGCTTCCCAAACTACAAAATCAGGTAAAATACTTTACGGAACTCAATTTTTCTCCAAGAGGATTTATTTTGTACTTCAAATTGTTAAAAAAATTCACATTGTAATTTCGCAATGAAATAAACTTCTTTCAAAGCGAATCAGAATTACGCTTGTAATTTTCAACCACGAAATTCACTTGTTTTATTTTAGCGAAGTTGCCGCATTACCAAACAATGAATCAAAGAGATTGATAATCGATATTATAGTTCGGCGCGCAAATTCAAATTTACATGAAAAAAATTAAAGCAATGGAGCCAGACGGTGTTGACGTTTTGAAAATTTAAATGATTCGATAATATAAATTGAAAAATGGTGATCGTGAAAGAACTGGTAAACGTCATTTTAAATAAAATTAATTACAATGATTTAACTAATAAAATATTTAATTACTTGAAATTTGATTTTTAGGCAATCTAAATTTCATAGATTAATTTGTTTTCATTTTTTATCTTTAAATGATCAGTTCACTGGTCAGCTACTGTTCTGTGAACAATATTTCAGAAAGTGTAATTCTGTAAAATTATGTATAGTTTATTAAATAAACAATGAGTTACTAAACCAATTTTAATTAAAATTTCGAGCGCTTCAAGTGCTTTTCACTTTGGCATTTTTGATAATTTTAATCACACTTTAATAATAAATACAGATGAAATCACAAAAACACTCGCCAACATAACATAATATTAACAGCTGTTGAGTAGACCCTCTCAAATCTTTGGATACATCCATGTATATTCTCAGGACTCGTGCTGCACAGCATCGATGTTCACTATCAAATCTTGGAATAGAAAGAAGTGGCTATGCTTCTTCTGGTTTTGATTTCTTTACTAAATCTGCGATTTCTATTCCCAAACTAGTATTATCTTTCTCAATATTCGCTTATATAATCAAAAAAATAGTTTGTGCCTATTGATTCGTTGCTAAGGCAAGTAATGTCACTGTTTTCTGGGTTAGCTGATTGATGGTTAGGTTTTCCAGAGGATACATTTTTAATATTGCATCTAGTACAATTTGTACGTCCCATATTTTATTGTATCAGGGTTTGGAAGGCCTTCGTCTGGAAGGTTTTTGTCTGTAAGCCCCCTTCAAAAATCTGGATATATTCATATCAGAAGAAATATTGTTTCCAATAACCAACGCTATGACAGATCTTGCAGAGTTAAGTATGCCATACGATGCCCCTGGATTGAACAAATTATCGCCGACATGTTTTTGTCGACTAGCGTCGTTAGTTAAGATTTGTTATTATGCCTAGTATAAAATAGAATACATTAGGGTGAACCCGAAAAAAATTACGAGAATAAGTTCGACAAAGCGTTTGAGAATTTAACCTCAACACTAAGAAAAAATGCTGAAACTGTTATCTGAATCCTGATTATACAAATCGTGCGTTTCAAACAAAAACACTTTTTTGTCCGACCCCCCTTGAAAACGCGCCATTGCATGCACGTGAAGCAGGCATAATGTGGACGCTTTCTTCCCAGTGACGTTCGCACATGCGCACTCCGCAGCCGGGCCAACATGAAACTTTACGCCCGCTACATGAAACTTTACGCTCGCTACATAAAACGTTACGCTCGCTACACATACACTGCACCCCGAAAGTGAGAATATGGAGGAATTGATCTTTATCTTTAAAAAAATTGTATTGCTAGACCCGACAGTCTCCCTTTTGCAGAGTACGCTATTCCTTCTTTTCACCTATAATCTAAAATAATCAAGTAAACCAAACATCGTCTATCTGCTTCACATGCTTGTTTTCAAGGAGAGGGACAAAAAGTATGGCGTGTATCAAGGGCGTAAAGCTATTTTTCCTCGTGCGACTGCCGCCCTCGCTTCGCTCGAGCAGCAAATTCACACTTGTAAAAATAGCCTTCTTTACGCCCTCGATACACAATATAATATTTAATGCGTGTGGTTAGATATCAAATCTCGCCCAGCTCGAATGAGTCGACGTTCATGACAGATTTTTAATATTTTTAATTTCAACAAACTTTTTGTTTGTAAAGAAGGTTCTGAGTGTATTCGAATTTCGTATGACGTTTTTATTGAATATATAGGAATAACGTACTTCAATTTGGTGCAATTCTGAAGCTTGACAAAATTTAGACTGCATATTTTCATTGCTAATAACTTTTAATTCACCAAGTTTGGACATAATCCGATCATTTTGAGTATGAGGTCGAGTATCCATTTGAATTTTTACACTGGACTTCAGCAATGGCTGGCCAGCTAGTTAATTGGATGATTATTAAATAAACAGTAAATAATGGTTAAAATTTAGAGTTGACTTTGTACCCTATAGATTCGCTCGTGAATGAAATGGATTATGCTTTGAAACTGAAAAAAAAGCAATCATTATTTATTTTTCATTATGTTGTCTGTTAACTTGATACCGAATAAGGTCCTCAAATATCCAGCTTATACAGAGCTCTACAATATCAGATCTTATTACAACTGCTCAATTCAAAATTATTTTTAGTTTATTATATTATTAAATCAAAATTACGCGGCTTGCATTTGAATCTGAAACAGAAAGATTGATTTACCAGACTATGAATCATGCGACTTTTTCTCCTGTACATAATAACTTGTGCTTATGCAGAAAATACGCTGCCTTTTTTTTTCTAATTCTTTATTAGTCACGTCCGAGGGAGTAATTGATTGAGTAACTCACTCAATGTACTTCTATAGAGAAAACAAAAGGAGCAAAGAAATGTTCAATGCTTGGTGAGATTTTTGCTGCTACGGTCAATATTTACTTTATTAAGAAACTTACACATTTAATTCTTTCAATCATCTAGCTGCTGTTGAATCTTCATTAAAAAAATAATATCTCTGAGGATGATGTTTTAAAACAATTCAAACTGGGTGTCCAGTGGTCAGGGGAGTCAGAGAAAAGCCAGGACATTCGGTTTGTCAGGGAAAAATCAAAGAAATATCAGGGAATTTCTTCACAAGTCAGGGACCTTTTGACTCATTGAAAAAAAATCAAAAATAATATTTTTTTATCATTGTAAAATGAGAATTACTGAAGATTAAAAATTTTGAAAGAAAAAACTGGAAAAAAAACAGGAAAACTACAGGATTAAATGAAAAAAGGTAAGCAACTTTTAAATGAGTTAAAAACTCAAAATCGCCAAATGATTTCATAAGTCCGCCTTTTCATAACGAATTTTTGATGAAAACTGCATTTGTTATGTGTTTCCTTATTAGAACGGCAATACTGAAAAAATAAGGTACTTTTGTTACCTGAAGATCCAACCACTCGAATTCTGATCTAGTTTAGAAAAATTGGTTTCTTTAAACAAGAATTTAAGGTTTTCCTGTAAGAATCATGGGATTTCATTCGACCATATATGAAAGCTATCACATTGGAATTTCAAATGGGCGGAAAAGAGAAAGTATAAGATGGCCAGACTTTGCTTCCGGACTGGGTTGAGCATCAAAGGGAAGAGAAGGCGTCGAGATTCGGCGTACTGAGGTTTAAGGTTGAAAAGAGCAGAGATCTAGGCAAAGGGAGTTGGCTTAAGAGGCTCTTTTTGTCAGCAGAACAAGATACTATTGATCCCTAATACTTAGGTGAAACTCTCTTTCATTGTGGATTCTCTAAAGAGAAGCGAGTCTGTTCGGGAGGAGCACGAGCTTCGATACGAGTTCTGGTGTGTGTCGTCTGGCATCTGAAAATCTTGGTATCCTAAGGAGGTACGAACTGCCGAAAGAAAAGGCTGAAAAGCGTTAAGAGCCCTTGGTTTCTGGCAAGTTGCCGCCTTTTTCTCAGTCCCGAGATATCCACCCATGATTGTCCCAATGTCCCACCCAACTTACGTTTTTGCAGCTTCGCGTTGTCAGATTATTCAGGCACATCTTGTTCACATTCTGACACATCAGTTTCGATTTCTTTAGAATTCCCGTAATTTTATAAGGTATGAATTATTTATTAACAGAAATATTATACGCGCACTACAGCGTGCGGAGAAAATTGCATTGATAATTAATAATACGCAAATATACACCAAGATTACTATGAATTCATTTTTAAATAACCTACAAGTATAAAAAAATTATTAAGTTCATCAAGATTCTCTTGCAGGTTTTTGTGATGAATAAATCTCGTCCTCTCCGTAGCTTAGTAGGTAAGACCGCCAGACCGACAATCTGAATATCTAGGTACGGATCCCACCGTAGCTAAAGACAATTTTTTTACGGATCAAGCAAAATAAAGTCAGAAGCTATTATACCTATCACTTGTTCAAAAACTCTCATATTGAAATTGAATCTTATGATAAGGATGAAATCACCTACACGTATTAAAAAAAATTTCATTGATTTACTCTTGTAGGAGTATGTGGGAAATGAATCTTGTCCTCTACTTAGCTTAGTTGGTAAGAGCATCAGATCGGGAATCTGAGGACCTGGATTAGGATCTCAACGCAGCAAGCATTTCTTCATGGACTAAAAAGTATAGTAATACATTAATAGTATTAATACATACTAGTAGACCATGAAAACTAATATAAATAATATCTTCAATGTTTTTACTTTCAAGACAATTATTTTATTTTGTCACAAATTAATTTAGAAAGGGGCTAAGAAAATTGGAAAGCTGCTTTTTAAAAATGTTCAGTATTTAATGATTTGAAGAAATTTTTCATTTTTTCAGGATTTCAATTTAAAGTAATTTGATCGTGAGATGGTTACGTTTGAAATATGTATGACTATTTAATTAGTAAATTTGAATGCTTTCTTACAATTTTTTTAATTTTAATTTTGTGTCATAAATTTAAAACAATATTTTCCTAATAGATTTAAAATTAAAGTTTACAGTTTTGAAAATTATACCTTCAAAATTTCATTTTGAATCTAAAAAATTTTCATTACTCTTTATTTAAAAATCCTAGTTTTGAAAATAAAATTAAATGTTTAATTTATAGGCTTTGAAAGCTTCAAATTTTGAATTGGGAAGTTGATCTTCACCATTTTTCACCACTTTAAATTCAAAATTTACCAATTTTAAATGCCCTAGAATTAGGGGACCTCATCTATCGCGAATCTCAGTACAAGACTTTCGCAATAGGTGGGAGTGTACTGTAGTAAAATTTGTATAATTTCTAAGCCTAAAAATAGAAATTTCTCCATTTTTATATATTGAAAAATTTTGAAACTGTAAAATTTGGTGTCTTCCTCATTTACATGTTCTTTGATATCGACAGCTTTAAATGAGAATTTATTCAATTATTTCAAGTTTTTATTTCAAAATTGTTTAATTTCAAACGTCTATTCAAGCTGAAAAGCACGCTTTCAATTTTATATTTTTCAACCTTGAACGATTTCAATTTTGATAGTTCTTTGACACTATTTTTGCGTATTTGGGATCACAATGATGTTTCTAAATTATAATGCTCGCAGATATCCGAGGCTTGCTGCTATAAAAATTGTTAATGCTAATAAGCCACACAAAATAATAGCCGCATATTTTGAACATTGCCCTGTGAGGACCCATTGATTCATCTTCAAATATTATCCTATAAGTAGCGAAATAAAAGTCTTGCGATATTATGAATTGTAATCACTTTTTAGATTCTCATCATTTATGATGGAAAGTCTTGGATTCATGTGATTTTGGAACTATCCAGTTTTCGTCAATTCTCGACGTTGCGAGATCCCTGTGTCAGAAAAAATAGTGTTTACGAAAATGTCTGTCTGATGGTCTGTCGGTCTGTTGCCTGACGATGCGATACTTCCAAAGGAATTTTCTAATTCGAATTTTCTTTTGCGCACTGGTTTGTGGTCCAAAAAGACAGATCGAGTTCGTTAGCCAGCCTCCTACTGCAAATATTTATGGTTTTAGCCATGAAGAATCAAACGGAGAAACGTAAAAATTCAACTTTTCCACGAAACCACACAAGATACAATAAATAGACAGGACCTCAAAATTATCTGTTCCTAAAAGTTCTACAAAATTACTCTGAATTGATTTTCGATAGGCATAATAGTCTTTGTTTTAAACGTAGAAAATGTCATAAGAAAACCGACATTTCAAGTTTATAGCTAAAACACACAGAAGACAATGAAACCTGCAACAGAAAAATTTTTCGTTTCAAATAAACCTAAAAAATGGTTCTTACCATTTTTCAGTAGCACCCATAGTTTAGTGGGAAAATTTGAATTTTCACATTATCATCATTTATGATGGCATATCTTAGATTCATGTGATTTAAGACCTATCCAGTTCTCGTCAATTCTCGACGTTGTGAGACCCCTGTGTCAGAAAAAAAAGTTCTTATGAGAATGTCTGTCTGTCGGTCTGCCTGTATCTTGTCTGACGACGCGATAACTTTCGAAGATATTTTCTGATTCAAATTTCCTTTTGCACACTGGTTTGTGGTCCAAAAAGACAGATAAAGTTCGTTAGCCAGCCTTCTACTGCCAAAGTTTACGCGTTTAACCATGAAAAATCAAACTGACAAACCTAATAACTCAACTTTCCCACGAAATCACACAAGACACAATGAATAGATGAGAGACCAAAATCATCTGTTTCTAAAATTTCTCGAAAATGGCACTTGACTGTGTTTTTTTTTTAATTATTGAAAAAGGACAATGAAAATACGTATGTTTCGATCTCAATGAATATTATGAATTATAATAATATAAAAAAGGGTATAGCCGGGTGAGCATGCAAAAAATTTCCGCAAAGGGAATCAAATGTTGCTCAGAAATTCTGCCGGTCTGATGATTCGCAACAAATATTGACCATAAGCTAAATAGTACGCTACCGTCGGAAATTGTCGGTACGATCAGCGAAAGTACTAGCAAAAATCACTGCTGACTTTGAAACGTGATTATTCGTTCACAAAAGGAGCGATACATTTTTTTTAAAACTGCGAGGGTCTATTCACTGAGAAATCAGAAAAACATGAATGCGGCAGTTCATAAATGATTCCTTTGTGAATCCCATGATTGACCATTGATTGCTCCAAACGATCCGCTTCGGATTTCGCTTGGATGGTAGCAACGCCGTGAAACTGTCGCCCGAACGTATGCTGTATCACCATAGATCATATAGATCTATAGATCTATATGATCTGTAAATCTATAGATTCATAAGAGTAATTTGTATAGGTTTTTATTATCAGATGAAACCAAGAAAAAAAACACGAGAAGAGATTGGCAATCGTCCAAACAAGGATGGGTTTTATCGATGTAAACATTGACATTTAATTTTAATTCAATTCAAATTTAGAAGCCACGATTTAGGACTTAGTTAGATAAAATAAAAATTTTGTTTATATTAAAATATGGTTATATACTTCGGGTTATTTTATAAGTGCCAATAACTGCACGATATATCTCATGGATTATTTAATAAAATAAACATATTGAAAAGAAAATACTAAAAATTGTTACAATAATAATACTTGATTGTTGGAGTAAATACTAAAATTTTTTTCCATTTTTCAGGAATTAATTTTGGTGTGGGTTTTTGTCTTCTTTTGAAATCCGTCAGAAAATTTTCAGAAGGTTTAAAATGCCTTAAATTACTTCAATTTTCTTGAAAATATAAAGAAAATATTTTCACAAAATCCACACCTTTTTATTTTAGCCATTTTTTTAATTGTTGGTTTTATATAAAAACATCATGTAAGTTTTATGCGGGCTGAACCATTTTTGTGGCCACGAAAATCTTTGGTAACAAAAAATTGAATTTTCTAGTTTTTCTTACAAACAGCGACAGATTCAAAACACTGCTAAAATAGAGTTTGCTTTTATTTTTCGAACAAAAATTCTCGTTGCTACAAAAATAATCTGGCCTGCAAAAAAACCAGAATCTCTTTTTTATATGAATGCAAATTAAAATAAATGGGACTATATGGACAAATCGAGTTTTTCATAAAATCAACTTCTCATTTTTTCAAAATTCAGTCGGGAAGATAAAGTCGAATTAAATAGAAAACGAACCCACCTTGAATTTTTTAATTTTTTTTTACCAGCCGTACAAAATATTATAAAAGAGTAAGAGGTATTGTTTGTAGAAATTTTACAGAAAAGCAAATTTTTTTTAGCAATTTGCCGAATTTGTTGTTGTTTGTAAGAAAAATGAGAAAATTCAATTTGTTGAACAAAAAATTCTCGTCGCTAGAAAAATAATTTAGCTAGCATAAATTCACAGTTTGTCTACATTATAAAAGTAAAAATTAAAAAGAAATGGCAGAAGATAAAAATGTGGGGTTATTGTGAAAATATTTTCTTTACATTTTCAAAAAAATCGACGTGATTTTAGCAATTTTGAATTTTTTGAAAATTTTCCAACGGATTTTAAAAATGGACGATAGACCACAGCAGTATCTGTAATGAAAATTTAAATATCTCAATTAGGTCAAAAGTGGTAGAATACTGATATAGTTATTTATAACGATCAATAATCATAAGATGTTTATAAAGAACGAAACTAACAGAATATGAAGTAGATACACATTGTTTTCAATTTATTAAAGGAATAGAAAAATTTCGAATGTGAAATATTTTTTTTTTAATGCACGTAAAAAAAATTGTTTAGAACTCCTTATTATACTTGAAAAATAACGTATTTCGAAATAATTTATTCAGACACCCTAAGCTAGATCTCTCTGTATTATTATAAGTGAAATCAATCATTATATTATATTATATTAATAATGCAAAATATTACACAGAACGAGGAAAAAATAAAACAACTTTCTAAGGAAATATTTCACTAAATGTTTCACTAAATGTATGGGAAACTGGCTTTCGGTGGATTTGGCTAAAACGTTGTAATTTTCAAGGTAAAAGTGCCGGATGAAATATCCTTAACAAAATATTTTTTAAAAATTGACAGTTTTGGCGCTACATAGCGCTAAGGGGTCAATATCAGTGAATACAACGAATTACAACAGATTTCGTTACAAAAGCGATTTCAACATAGAATATACGCGTTAGATCGGGGTTTGTCTTATTTTCGCATGTACCGTTGACTCATATAGCGCGCTTTTTAAAACGATCAAACGCTAAGCGCCCAATATTCGAACTTGACTAAGAAATCACTTTTCTAAGGCAGAAACGGTACTCAAAGTAACATTAATAATTAGTGCGCACATTCCGATAATAAGATTGTAACCTTCTCAAGAAGGCCGAACGCAAGCGCTCATGATCAACGAAAAGAAATAATCCTAGTGGCTTTAGCGTATTATTAAACTACTTTGGGTACCCTTTCTGCCTTTAAAAAAGTGAGTTCTCAGTCAATTTCGAATCTTGGGCGTTTAGCGTTTGATCGTTTCGAGAAGCGCGCTATGGGTCAACGGTATAGGCGAAAATATGAGAGACCACGATCTGACGCGAAATTTCTATGTTGACATCGCTTTTGTAACTAAATTTGTTGTAATTCCTCCAATTTACTGATCCTGTGCGATTAGCGCCGTAGAGCGCTAAAACTGCAATTTTTCTATTTTTATTTTTTTTATTTTTTTAGAAGTATATTTCATCGGGCACTTGTAACCTCAACAATTACAAAGTTTCAGCCAAATCCACCGAAAGCCAATTTCTCATACATTTAGTGCCGGGTCCTTTCTTTGACAGTGAATGTATCGCCCTGCGCATGCGTAAATAAAATAAGCGATAACTGACTTAAACCGAATCAAGTGAATACAGCTTCATGTACGAACTAGAATATTTGAAATTTCCGTTGATTGCCCAGATTTCCCAGTGACTGCTGTGGGAGTGCATGATTTCCACGAAGGATTTCCTTTGCGATTTCCGAAGTCGCAATCACATGATTTCTCAGTGAATAGCCCCCTCGAAAAACCGCTGAAAAGCTTATTAGGTAAAGCGTCGAATAAGCCCTAATAAAGATATTTTTATTATTTGAGAAGTGAGAAGTTTAGAAAAAAATCAATAATTTCTCGAATTTTGTACCTCTAATTCAACTTGTGACACGACCTACATCTTGAGGTGTTATCTTCCATTTATGCCAATAAAACTTGAAAAATCTCCACAGGTTTTCGAGATACCTCTTAAAATTCAATTTTCAGTCGGCGATTACTGCTGTCGACCGCGAAAGCGGTGATTGCCGAGACTCTCTCAGACTTTGTTTTTTAATTTCAACTCGTGTTGTGACTTGCTATACATATGAAAAAAACTGAAACTGACAGGACATAATCTGTGAAATCTCATCTTCAATTTAAGCATATAAAAATTCATAAATATTCACGGGTTTCCAAGATATCACTTGCTACTAAAGAGACTGAGATTCGGCGCAGACACGCTTTGACATTTTTATTCGTATCTCAAGAACCCGTGAAGATTTGTGAAGTTTTATGGGCTCAAATTAAAGATAAGACGATTAGTCACATTTTCAAGTCAGCAGGAATTTTTAATAGTGCTTTCGCTGATCGTACCGATAATTTTCGACCGTAGTGTACTATTTAGCTTATGGTCAATATTTGTCGAGAATCATCCAATATGGCGGTTAACGGTTTGTGTTTCGGATTAGACTCGTACATAATGATGATCGCGCAAGTGATTAGGTGAACACAAGAAAACACAGATTTAAAATGAAATATAATTAACAAAAACGCGTTTATTCTCGAACTCAAATCAAAGGTTACATGATGGAATATAGAGACACACGTGACTCTCAATAAGATCTCGCGCCGAGTGTCGGAAAATGAGTCGAGGAAAGCGCCCGTGTGTCCTATGGAAAGTCTTTCAGAGTGGGGGCCAAGAAATCAGGACGTACACCCAGAATTTGTATATTGTGATTCGGACATTCGGAACAGTTTGAAAATTTGGGAAAATCTTTTTTTGATTGTATGCTTTCAGCATTTTTTGAATGCTTACCCGGCTATACCCTTTATTGGAATGATATTTTTTTCAGGGTAGCTAAGAATCAAATATGATGCAAAAATTATAAATGAAATTTGTGTTTTATTTCGCAATATCTGAATTAGCAATCCCAGGCCAAGATACAGAATTAATGTAGTATACATTTGATATAATAGTGTGGAACATAATATAGAAAAGTTTACATTTTGGACAAAATCGATTGCGAAGCACGAGACACGCGTAGGAAATTTGTTCATCAAGGCATAAGGAGCTTTAACAAAAGAGAATTCATAATCACCATATTACAGCTCAAACTTGCGAGCGAAGCGAGCCGCGCGCGACGAGCCTATGCCTGCACAGCGGGCAGATTGTTTACCATTTATTCCCCTAGATCACCACTAAGGAATGTGATGTATATTTTTCTCAAATTGTATAATAATTTAATATCGGCTTTATATCAAAATATTATAGAAAATTCAGTATAGGCCTCTAATGATTTTCCTTTAATGGATTTCCTATCATTTTTTCATGATTATAGGAAATTAATAAAGGAAACTCGTTACTAAATAAAATTGAAATCAGTCTGCCTTTTCAATATAACAAACAAAAAAGTTCGAAGACTCTAGTCATGCTTGAAATTGAAAAGTTGTCATTGCCATGGATGCGAGGAATTCAGTAATTTTTACTGAAACTAATGTCATAAGTCAAAAAGGCTTCTTATTTATCTGAAAAATTTTGAGTCATAAAAATAAAAAATTTATGATGCGAAAACGAAAATTGAAAAATCTGAGCGAAACGTCAAATATATATATTGAAAAAATATGAGTTTTCAATTATTCGTTTTATTTGTTGTACACTTTTGAAGATTTAAAATTATTCCTAAGCTTTTCATTAATACTAAGGCATCAAATGTGATGCCTTAATAGTTTTCTTTAAAAATGTTGAAAAATTATTCAATTTGAAATATTTTTACAATTATATTGTTCATATAATAAAGCTTTATATGAGTCTAAAATGGTATTTATCACCTGAAAGGATCTACAGTATTCACATAACAACACTACTAACCAAAATTTAAATAATTTAAATACTAAGCAATTAAAGCTGAGAATTATCAACTTTGCAACTCAAAAGTGGACCACTTTTACATATAGAGCGTTTAAAATTCAGAATTTTTTAATTTTTGTTGCTAAAAAATGGTAAAATATCAAATTTATAGCCATTAAAGTTTGAAATGCACAACTGTAAATCAAAGAAATTGAATATTATTACTTCTTTCTTCAAAATTAAGAGTTTTTTATTGACAGCAATGCAATTTTTTCTAAAATCCGTGAATATTTCAAATTTCCTAAATTTCTGGAATGCCCCAAATTCAAAATATATAATGAATTAGAGAAATTAATAAAATTCTCTAAATTTGCTGAATTTTTTATATATTCTGGAATCTTTTGACTTTCTGGATTCCTTCTATTCATCTAAGTTTTTCTGTATTCTGAGCATTATTTTTAAGTCCTTGGAACTTAGGAAATTATCAGAATTCAGGAAATTCTAAGGATCTTCAAATAATGGACGGCATTTAGGGAATTTGGAAGAATTTCAGTGACTCGGGGGAATTCAGAAGATTTCAAGAAAGTTCAACCAACTCCAAAGGATTTGGAGGAGTTTAAAATCAATCCAAAAAAATTTGATGGAATGAAAAAGAATATATCGATTATGAAGAATGAAAAAGAATTCAAAGGAACAAAACATACAAAATTACTAATTCAATACTGATATATATATATATATATATATATATTATTATATCATTAAGCCGTTTCCCTTTCGGGGTAGGCGTGAATTGCTCCGTGGTAAAGTAGTGATGTGTGGATG